>CAIGRF010051004.1:0-23841 GCA_903798235.1 Fraxinus ornus
AGGCCACTTTATAAGACTCCAATAGTTCGAGATCTCTCCGTGGGATGTTTATTCCCCACATCGTCAGATGCTTATCTCTGACATCGCGAGATATTTATTCCTCGCCTCTCACTATCGTCCAGCCTAGCTCTATGACCTCGTCTTTCCAAATATGACACTCCGATAGTTCGAGAGCTATTAGTGGGATGTTTATTCCCCGCTTCACCAGATGCTTATCCCTAGCTTTGCGAGATGTTTATCTATCACCTCTCACTATCGTCAAGCCTATCTCTAAGACTTCGTGTATCTGAAGCTAGTTTATAAGACTCCAAGAGTTCGAGAGCTATTAGCGAGATGTTTATTCCCCGCTTCGCCAAATGCTTATCTCTAGCTTTGGGAGATGTTTATATCTCGCCTCTCACTATCGTCAAGCCTAGTTCTAAGACGTCGTCTATCCGAGGCTAGCTTATAAGACTCTGATAGCTCGAGAGCTATTAGCGGGATGTTTATTCCTTGCCTAGCCATTTTGAACGTATCCTAGATTGTGCCTATTTTCAACAAGCATGTTCATCCCTAACAAATTATCAAGTTTATGAGTAACACTCATGAATGAATGAAGTTGAGCATTAGATTTTTTTAGATCACTTGTTAATGATTTAACTTTAGCTTCCAGATTCTCATTAACAATTTTCAACTTACCCAAATTTTTAGTCGAATCTTGAAGGTCACCTAAAAGTTTCTCTCTCTCAAGTTTATTAACCTTTTTTAGCACAATTTTATTGACTTTCTTGATTTTAAGACTCTCTTCAAACAACTGTCGATAAAATTCATTAATATCGGTCTCATCCTCGAAATTCTTACTTTGTTCATCATTCTCCATCGTTTCACTCTCTTTATCAGACTCAATCTTAATTATAGACGTGAAAACCATAAAATTTTGTTCATCCTCACCGCCGAGGTATCACTCTGAACACTCGAATTTGATTCATCATCATTGCTAATACCTTACCCCTTCCTTTATTCAAATCCTTCTTCAAATTATGACATTCATTCCTATAGTGACCAAAACTCTAACACTCATGGCATCTAACTGACTCGATTTCTTACTAGAAGTCCTAGGGTTATCCTTCTCATGCTTATCTTTCGAAGATTTACTAGGGACATCATTTTTCCTATCGTGAGATTTTCTCCTATTCCTAATTATTTTTTGGAATTTCTTAACGAAATAAGCTATTTCGTCATCCCTTAGGGTCTCAACATCAGTAGACTCACTATCTTCTTCCCTAATGGTGTTCATAGCTATGGATTTAAACTTCTTTGGTTGAGAAACGGTGAGTTCATAGGTTTGAGAGATCCTGCGAGTTCTATCTAATTGCATCTAAGTCCTTACTTTCTTTAATAGTAGTGATCTTAGGTCTAAACCTTTCAGGTATGGATTTAAGGACTTTTCGAACTATCTTAGACTCGAGGATCTTCTTACCTAGGTTGAAACTCGAGTTTACTATATTATTAAGCTTCACATATAATTCATCGAACGATTCATCATCTTTCATTCTAATTTCTTCAAACCTAGAGATTAATATCAGCAGTTTGGAGTTCTTAACAGTTTTGGTACCCTCGTGTGTGGTATCTAAAATATCCCAAACCTCTTTAGATATTTCACATATCGACACTCTCCTAAACTCTTTTGTAGACACATCCATAAATAGAGTATGAAACCCTTTACTATTCCAGTTGCAATCAGCTACTTGATCTTTGGTCCAAAGAGAAATGTCAGTAGGTGTAACAACACCAGTAACAGTAGATGAAGGTGCGGTCCAACCATTTTGTATACTGATCCAAATACGTACATCCAATACTTTAATAAATGCTCTCATTCGAACTTTTCAGTATGCATAGTTGCTTCTGTGAAAAAAGGAGGCACAGATAGAGACCGACTCATCTAAATTAATTTATATAAATCGAAATGTAGCTCAGATATTAATTGAAATTACGAGATTCAACCCAAATTACACCCAGAGGGAGGGTGAATAGGTGATTATGTGGAATTAAAAATTAATAATTAAATAGAAACATGTCACTATTAATTATCTCTAGATGATTAATTAATCAAGTCAATTTTCCTAAGTAGAATTTTCGCAATTATATGAAAGTAATAAATAAACAACCAGAATGATCATGGAGAAACCCCACCTGGATAAAAATTGTATGCACTTTACCAGTCAACAATCCACTATAAACGAATTATGAACTTACAGTCTGCCAGACTCGACTACCACTAGTACTTTCTGATCTCCTGACTGCAATTCTCATAGCCCTCCTGGATTGCGTGCACTCTCCATGCAATTTTCAAAGCCCTCCATATTACGTGCTAATGTACGAACTCCCGACTTTATGAATTCGTCTATCTCATATGGATCAACGAAAAACTCCGCGTTCTCCAACAATTGGAACTTCAATCACCTTCCATTGATCTTCAAAACTCTGACAGATGTGTAAGAAGTAGTAGTATGGTATTTGGATTATGTGATTTTGATGTTTTCACCGTCAAGAACAAATCAAAACATGAAGGTTGAAAGCTTATTTGAAGAAGAGGATATTAAGCAGTATGCATTTTCTCAATGATAAACTTTATAAAAACCATTCAGAGGCTTGCTGGTATTTATAGTTTAGGTTTAGGATTTAATGGGGCCAGACAAAAAGCCTTAAAAACACGAATTAAATTTTTTCGAGAAATAGTGTCTCTCAAGGAAAAGTTACGCGATAGGCGAGCGACAGAATGTCGCTCGAGCGAAGACAAGACGACATGCGAGCATCAATGTTTCGTTTTCTGCAGCTCGAGCAAAGTGAGGGCGACTGTCTAGCAAAATTGCGGCGCCATTTTTTCCTTCTCTCGTACCCTAGACCTAATACAAATCCATTAATAGTATTTGCAACTTACGTTTTGACTTTTACAACACATTAATTCTAGTCCTTTTTGTTCACATATTTGCCAATTGCATTAAAAACATGACATGTTCCAAGAATTTAAAATAAATATTAGTGATAACATATAAGGTTTAAATATTTACAATGAATTCACACCAAGAGGAATTCTAATAGTCTAACTCTTAGAAAAACTATCCAACAGAGCGTATATCCCTATAAAAATCATATAGCTAGGAAAAGATAAGTTTTTCAAATTTGTTTGGAAATTGAGATCTAGGTACAACCTTAAAAATGCACATTATATCAATGTAAGCTCAATATAATGCTAGGATGTTATCGATGAACCTAAGTAAATTGAATTCAATAAGTAAACATGCGTAAGTTACTAATGAAAGTTTTGAAATACCACGTGAAATGTGTTAAAAGCCGTTTAAATGCATGAATTTCTAAATTAATGCAATTCCCAAAACTACTTGTAATGCAATAGTTAAGCAAAATAAGGAAAAAATGGATAGAAAAATGGGTTGCCTTCCTTTAAGCGCTCGATTTATAGTCTCAAGCTCGACTTTTGCACAAGTGTATCATGACACTTTGAATATGGCTATGGAGGTCTTGCTTAACTTGCTCAATTTGACTTTGTTCCATATTACATCTTTCCTCCAAATTTTAACATTTCCCTACTCCAAGTAGTACGATTTCTCCTCATCACCCGTTTCGAACTCAGCAATATATATCTCAATCTCCTCATAAGGTTTAATCACAAATTCAATTTTTTGAGCAAACGGGAAAGTCGAGGGATTGCGTGCTAATTTCCTCTTCTTTTAATGTTATTGATTCTTTTTCACCCATTATGATTACTTTTTCGATCTTTTCATGCTCATTTTCTTTAATTGAAAATTTCTCGAGTTTAACGTTTGTATCCAAAACTTTTGGAAAAAAAAAACAATGACATCTTCGTGGAAAGTCTCCTCCTCTTATTGTATTTGTTGGAAGTTCGGTGGATTAGATTCTCTTAATTGATGTTCATTAATAATCCGTGGAAAAAATAATCCCACGTCAAATTTTTGTGAGAGAAATAATGCAACAGGCAAGTCACCTAGGACAATTTCATTAAATTCACATTCTGCTTTTATATCTCGTAGTCGATGTCCTATAATAAAATCTCCACAAGCATAACTCCCTCGTCAATTTATTGAGATGTCAATTGTTGTTGTCTTATAATGAAGTCACATACGAGTATTTTGTTGAAATCAATCATGGTCATCTGTTATCCTGCTATTTTTTGCCTTTTTATATCCTGAAAAAGAGGTGAAAAAATGAAAAAAATAAAAAATACATGAATACATGTAGAAGTTCGAATTAGTGTGAAAATAAATGAAATTAACTTAAATACAATCTACGACAGTGGCGTCAAAAAACTTGTTCACGAAAATATCTTTCGAATTAAAACCACCGCATGTTTACGGTATGTTAACAAATAATAAAGTTGATTTGAGTTCAAGTATCGTTCCACAGAGATTAATTTAGTTTAATTTTAATTATCGTGACCTTAACAGAAACAAAGAATAATATGGTGTGTTTGTTTGTGACAAAATTATGACTAAAATAATCTACTTATGCAATTATAAGTGAATTAACTAAACTAAATGCAACTTGATGTGTTCAACAAATGACAAATACACTAAGATCCCAAACTCCAACGCATATTACATTTTTAACTTTAGTTCTATACTTTGAAAACACGATTGAATTTTGAAAAATCAATATTCCTGTTTTATTTAATAGTCTCTCGAGTAATCTTAAACTTACTCTCATATATGACCCGACTATATTTTTATAACGAATGCAAACATACAATAATGCATGAATTTTTATAAACACTTAAAGATTCACATAGAGTGTAACAGTATATTTCTATTCCTTATTGGACCCAATGATAATTTACACTATGTCAAGCATATTTTCCTTCTTTCGAATGCATAAAACAAACCACAAAATTCATACAATTACCGTGTACAATAATCGTAAGAGAAAATATAATCATGTAAATCATTCAAAATTCAAAAACGTGTTTTCAATGTCAAATATATAAAATTAAAGATTAAAAACTCATATTACGAGGTTCATCGTTGTCCTAACACAAATAAATATGGCCTAACATGTTATGAAGAAGAAAGCAAAAGATATAAATGTTGTTCATCACCCGAGAATTCTTGAATTCAATCTTGAATTTTTGGATTTGATCTTGATTTATTCTTTTCCTCCTTTTGCAATTAATTCTTCACACCCTAATTATTTTTTAAGAGTTTGTATTTATATTCCTCTAAAGAGTCTCAAAAGATCTCCAAAAATTGTGCATATCATGGTGCAAACGAAAGTTTCCTTGTATGAATTGAATTCTGAAGAAAGCATAATTTTTTTTTCCAGACTTGGCGTGTGCGAGTGCTTAGTAGGAAATGGGGCGACTGCCCAAGCATATCAAACAGCCACTGTGATTGAAATTTAGGGTCGGACGGCATAATTGGGTGGTTGACTGGTTGACCAATTATAAAAATTTCTAAGATTTTCCTTTAAGCAAATTTCTTCTCCCTTCTTCCATCTTGATCCTCCACATTAAATTACTTTTATTTTAGTAATTTAACTTTTACTCAAATGCATATTAGTCACCAAACTTATATCCATTGCCCGATTGATCTTTCTTTCTTTTCCAATTGCTTAGAAACGGGTCCAAACCTGAAATAAGATAAAATTAATCCAAGTTAAGTAAAATTCAATACTAAACCAACACAAAAACCTAGTAATATAGTCCGAATAAGTGCACAAAAATGCACTTATCACAGTACGTCCCACTAATTTGCATATAACTCCAAATAAGTACAGTTCGTCCCTTTAGTATGCACCTGACCACTCTCAATGCACTACCAAAACACTGTCCCACCCAGAACTTCCATCAATACAACGTGACTAGTTTCTCCCAATTGCATACCTTTTACTTCTTCACTACCTATCTATAATTTTAGCTCACCACATATTTCTTATCTAGATAGATACAAAACGACTTCTTCACAAAATATTTTATATCCTTGTGTTATATTTTCTCCAACACTCATTAGTATTAAGTTGAACAAAAAATTATATTTTGTTATGTTGACAACTTTTTATTTTGTAAGAAATAAATATCAATAGGACTATTTTCTAACAATGCATGCAATTTAAGTAATCACACCTCTACATTTTTATCCTAATTGTCCACCTCTTCTTGTCTCTTTCCCTCTCTTTTTGCATAATCTTTTGGGTAAATTCCACCAGAGTTCTCCACCTTTTTGTAAGTGTGAAATCCATGTCCCCAATCTAATATTTGTCGCACTCATATCTCCATCCTTTTAAAATTGCGACATTCATGTCCATAGGTAACAAAAAATTTATTTGAAAGGAAAAATGTCAAATTGTCGAAAAATACTTTCTTTTGTCCAAAACAATTCAAACGGTGACTTCAGCTTTCACTTAGATATTCAAATAAGTTAAAATTCCTATGTTTGTGAAATCCATCCCTTCAACCCATCTTCTGTATCATGTGATTGACGAAGGCTTTTAATGTTCAAATACATGTTGTCGGTAACTCCGGACATGAGTGCCGTGGTTTTATATGGACATGGGTGTAATAAATAATGAATATGGATGACAAAATATATTGGATATTTGTTTCACTCTTAAAATGAGATAATGGCGTAATGCTAAGGTAGTCAAACAATTTTCTTTTGAGTATATGCAAACACAGGCTGCACAATGACCTATGAGAATTTAGGTAAAAAAAAAATGGGAAAGAAACAACTGTCTTTTTTTTTTTATTAAGAAAAAAGGTGTATGGGTTGCCAGTCAAATTTGCACAAGAATTATGTTCGAATCAAATATCTATGTGCGTTAATATAAAATTAATTTAAGGAACAAATATCTTCGCATAGCAAGCTTTTTAAGCGTTTTATACATTGAGTCACCAAATCACTTCTATCACACCTCTATTTGAACTAAAAGTTCAACAGTCCTTGTTTTGTCGAACGTCTATAATTTATTTATAATTGGTCAAATTATTTTTTATCTGCATATTTGTGGGACCTATAAAAATAGTATCCTCTTATTCATAATTCATTTTTAACTTTTTGTAATTTAATTAGATTATAAACACCCCAAATATTATTCCTAACTAATTTCTAAATTATTATATTTTTTACTGGGATGACAATGCTTCACAAGTTCAACCCCGTCTAATATAGTACACCATGAAAGTGTTGTCGTGTTGATTTGATCGGAGTAGCGACACATCATTAGTGTACAAAAAGTTCATTAAGTTTCAAATCACAAATACAAGCTCAGGATTATTAGCATAGATTTGACAATAGACACTCCAATGCAACATTAATAGCTATTTAGACAACACCAAATTTTTTTTTTTTTTTTTAATTCATGGATAACATTTTTTATCCCTGTTTGGTAGAAAATTTGTAAAAAGTAAATTTTGTGTCCCAAAGATTAAAGACTTCTTTTTCGAATTCTCTTCAAAGAATAAATGGCAAAAAGAAAATGAGATGTTGGACCAATACAATTTCACAACCAAAAAGAACCCAAGAAAGGAGTTTCACAAAGGAGCATGGAATAGAACCTCAACCATTTACATTCCTCCATAAAATTATTCAAAGATTCACAATTGGAAAAGGAGATTTTTGAGTCAAAAATCTTTTTACCCAACCCCACCCAAAAGAAACTAATGAGAAATGGAAATTAGGGTGCGTTTGAGTCATATTATTTTGGAAGAAGGTATTCTGGAATTGTAAATTGATGGAGAATGTGTGGTTGAAACAGAAGAAAAAGTTATTGAAGTAATGGAAAATATTATTTTATTGAAGAATGTGTGGTTGAAAATGAGTAGAAGAATGAAAATGAAAATTTTAGTGTGTACCAAACAGGGACTTAGATTTTGTAGCATCAAATCCAATCATAATTCGAGATATTTAATTAATTACAACAAGTGGGTTAGGCTTAGCAAGCAAGTTGTGTCTTCCATATCCACATTAATTACTTTGCAAGATTATGGTAAACTAATTTATTAATAAACCCTATTAAGGTTTGTCTTTTCTAAACAAGACGTTTGCATGCAATGTTTAAGCTCGACTCCAACCAAATTAATAGGGGCCTACAAGTACAATCCTAAATGAATTGGTAAAATTTGGTATTGAATTTCTCAATTATAGGTACATGAATAGTTTATTATAAAAGATAAGAATTGAATTCAAGTCAATAAGTTTGGACTTTGTCGTTGAAAAATACAATTATTAATAAATTCAATTTTAATGTTTTATATTCTAGATGAAATTATTCAATATGATATATAAATGTACAAGATTTCTCAATTAAAATCTCGTCATCGACCTGTTTATGAAAATTTTGATGTCAATACTTGACGTAAATACACATAAAGTAGGTGATGACAAAGTAGACAAAAAATAAATGAATAAAAATAATTTATCTTTGTCTTCAATAGTAAGTCTTGGATCAAATTTTTGACAATTAATTAGCAAAACGTGATGGGAAACTAAACATTTCATTGCATACTATCGTTGTTATTTGAGTGACCTAATTCTTGAACTCAAGAGAAGCATTATTGCTCCGCAACAATTTCTTTCTCAACGTGATGCTTCGTGGCTCGAACATATGATCCTTACCCTAACATCACTTGTTGGATCTTGCTTTAACTATTTTGTCTAAAAATGAATTGCATTTGGTGAAAGAAGATAAAATATTTTATGATATTCTACCATCATCATTTAAGTAACCAAATTCCTGATTTTAAGAGTGATATATATTATTGCTCGTCGACATGAAGTCTCTATAAAACATATATCAACAATGATTTATCGTAAATAAGATTATCATTGAGAACTACTTATTTTCAAGCATTGCTAAGGTGGATATTGATAAGTGGTTCATTCTTCTTAATGGGAGACAGTAGCCAATTTTTTAACCACCACCACCAATTTTCATGATTTTTCAAGGGAATGAAATCTAGGAAAAAGATACATATGCCATGCCAGTAGATATAATCTTTTGGATTTGTCTCTCAACTTATTTGACATAAATCTTATGATGTCGTCACCCTTTTCACCGTGAAATTTTGTCCCTAGAATATGACTTTAAACTAGACAATAATAAAATGGCACGACCTGAGTTTGGATAGGTTTCTTTAAACTGAAGTTGATGGAATGGAATTTTTTTTTTTTTTTTAATTTTATTTGTAATGAGATGCTAAAAGTATTCAAATTTTGTTTGTAGTGCCGACAATACTCTTCCAATAGAAGATGGTCATTGGCACTAATGAAATTGATTCTTTAGGGCTGCAACCGCATAGTGGCCAAAAACTTTTACTGAGAGATAGAATGTTTAAAAATCGAAGTAGTTTTCTCATTATAATCTATCATAGTTTGAATCTAACACACACCCAGGTTAATAAATTTTAATTTAAGTCAAAATTAATAAATAATTTTAACAATACGTGTATTTTATCAATTTTTATTAGAATTTACTAAAAAATTAATTTTAATATCCGCCTAAACCTAACAAATGAATTGATTCCCCCCTCCCCCCCCCAATTCAAAGTCATAATATCATAGTTATTACTTTTAAGTTTTACCGTCTCCAATCAGACAAACAAATCACTTTCTAGATTCTAACACATAATAATTAATGATGCTACGATTACAAAGGGAATAGCATGGTCCGAGAGAGAGACAGCGTTGACCCAAGTCTCATCTAGTCCGGGTAGGTGTAGTCGATTTTGTTTCTTGTTTGTTTGTATCCATATGATCCGCCGCTTTTTGAGCCGTGTCTGTGTGAGAAAATCTATTTTGAAAAAATAAGAAAAAATTTCGATATATGTGTAAAATTATTTTATTGAAAAATATGTGATTAAAAATAAATTTTTAAAAAAAATTGAGACCATATTCACGCAATTCCACTCTCCTCTTGTCAATTCTCCATAACCATGAGCTACAAATTTTACCCCTCAAATGGTCAAACTAACTCCTCTTAACGACTTGACTAAACTACATTTTACATACATCTTATAAGGACATTATACTTTAATTGTGTGTCACACTCGTCTTCAATTTTTTTCATGTTCAACCTCTCACAAGTTGGCGGACCATTGATGATAGTTTCTATCCGAAAAGTCCATTACAAAAAAGTATAATAATTAATTTGCAATCGTATTTTAGATAAGAAAGAAAAGCAAATACAAATTGCAATTAATATTTTTCTCTTGTTCTAAATTACACTAACTGAAATTTGGACAAACATTGTCATTAAAAACATGATTTGCTAGGCCCTTGTTTGGTTTTTGCTAAAATCTAATTTTTAGTTAATTTTGATAAAATTTGATAGAATTTGTAACTGAAAAGTTGAAAAAACTTGTGGGTTCCATAAAATATGTAGTTGAAAAAAGTTTGAAGAAAAATAAATTTTAAAACATGGGGACTAAATATGGTCTAATTATTAAAGGTTAAAGATAAAAATGTAATGAAAAAAGTTAAGAACATAAATGTGAATTGAATAAAGATAAAGAACTTTAATATAATTAAAATATGGTGCATTTGTAAAAAATGTGGTGTGAATATGATCACGTTTTTATTGATTAATAATTGTTTCTGATATGGTCAAATACTATAAACCCCAAACTCGACTTTAGACTCCAAAGATTCAAGGTCCCTTTTTCATACACAGAAGGATTACATTGAGCATGGACATTCCTTAGCACCAAACTTGATGTAACACTAACGCGTAGCCAATTCCCACGACCTTGAGGTCAACAATCATTCGACATCATCATGTGAGCAATTCACATTCCATGTGGTGTTGGGTTTTAATTTGTCATATTGGCTTACATATGTAATTATTGTATATAAAAGCTATTTTAAAGTGAAGTACGTTTAAAGTGATCTAATATGAAATTTGAATTATTGGACTTTGAGCATCTAAATAAAGTGTGAGTTAAATTGACTCCATCAACATAAGAATACAAATAGAAAGTATATCAAAAAGAAAGATTCAAAACCCGCATTAAGGAATTTAAGAATCAAGATGAAGGATTGGAGCAATCAAATTGAAAAACAAGAAATCAAGATTAGAGACCTAGAAGTCAATATTAAAGGATTGCAATTCAAGCTTCAAGATTTAATATTCAATATTCAAATCAATGGATCAATGTATGGTACTCATCAATTCATTTTCTTTGTGATTTGACATGGAGATCTTGACAATTAGGGGGAGTTTGATAGATATTATTTGGGAAAAGAATGTATTTTAAATAGTGATATGATGAAAAATATGTGGTTAAAAAGTAAGGAAAATTTATTGATGTGATAAAAAATGTGGAATTGAAAATGAGTTTTGAAAAGATGTGTGTCAAACATGAACTTAATGGATGTTTCATAAAGTTTAAATTTCATAAAATTCAACAAGTGGTATCAAAGTCAATCCATGTTAAACCATTAAGGTTAAGCCTCCGTTTGGGCAACATTTTTTCAAGCGAATTTTAACAAATTTTCCCTAATCTAATTCTGCATCCACGTGAACACTCCCATTTCTCCCCCAACAACTCCGCATTGCATTTGTGAAAGTTGGAAGAACAGCAATCTCTCCTGAAAATCAACTGAACTCCGTCGAATCAAATTTCCAATTCCTCATCACCTGCACTTTTCAGATCTTCCACTAGCCAAAGGTTGATTGGAGCACCACGCCCCGTCCAAGGAAGAGGAATACGATTTAAGAGTTCGTGACTCCGGCAAAAACGGTAAGAGGCGATCTGAAAACAAACATCTTCACAACCGTAAAATTGGCCGATTGAGTTACTGTAGCACCATCCCTCAACTTCCAACTAGACACCGAAGCCATGGAGCCATTCCATTCTCAGGTCGAACACTTGGCTACTTCCCCTTTTTTTTCCCGTACGTCTTCTTGTTTTCTGTCTGTATAACAGTGGTTTCGCAAACCTACAGATCGCTTCAATTAATTGTCCGGGCTCGTCCAATGCCGTTACCGACTGCCTAAAAGTCGTTTCTTCTCGAAAATATGCGAAGTGGAAATATGAAGAGTGCCGAACGTTCATAGCAGCCTGTAAAACTGCCATTGTCGAGGGCTACCATCACAGCAAGTGTTTCACGAAGCATGGGTGGGAGCGTGTTGTGACATTGTTCAATTCCATTTCCAAGCACAAGTCCAATTGCACAACCAATAGGACGCAATGTGATGCGAATACAAATGGCTATCAGAATTGTTGGCTTATACCGGGGTCGAATACAAATCGTCGGAGGGACGAACCATTGCATTCAACGAATGGTGGAGTCGAAAATTGAAGGTGACATTCAAATTTGTTGTCTGCTATTCGCCTGTGTCTTTATGAATGCTTTGAGTGCCGGTTGATTGTATTGAGTGGAGTTGCAGAAGATGATTTCATTCAATTTTCGTTGTTTCCAGCTTTTCCAATCTGTTATTATGATGCAAAAATGGCTAATTGTAATTCTAGGTGTCGGAAAACAAAGTATTTGCAGTGGGATGATTTTTCCATGAACTGTTAATTTTGTTGTCCACGTTCATTTAGGTGACATTGGTATAGGTGATTATCAATTAATTTGTAAATGATGGTGCATTCTCTGGCATAAAACATGATTGGTGGTTTGGATGAATTAGAACACTAGTGCATACAACAGATTAGTAGATTGGCACACAAATTTTGGAGACATAGAAACTGTGTAGCATTTCCAACTTGTTAGTATTGCATGAATTGGTCGTAACATGTTTTTCTGGTTGAATTCTAACGGAGCATAAACTGATTACTAATTTCATCTACATGTTGTGAAAATTGAATTACCTCGCACACTGGTTTGTTTGCTAGCACGAGATGAAATGACGTTGATTTCTTGAATGAACCAGACCACACACATATTCGTCTTGGTGTACAATGTTTGATTTGGTGTTGAATCCCCGTCATAATACTTTGACCCTATGTCCTGACATAATTGTAGGAGAACAATGAGTACAAAGACTTCAAGGACAAGGATGTCAGTGAAATATACATTCGATACCGTCAGCTATTTGGCGATAGCTACGACAGGGACAAGTACGCAGTCACCCCAACAAAGTTATGTCGTACGGGCTTCGGGTTGTTTGAGGACAGTGCATTCGATTACCATATGGATTCAATCCCAGTTGATTGGGAGAGTATCGGGTCCAGCGATGAGGGGGATGAGGACAAAAGTACTGAGAGCATGCAGGTTACGCACACCAGAAGTGGCGAAAAGTGAAAGTCAATGTCCAGGAGGCGCAAGGGAAAGAACAAAAAAGTTTTCGGTTGAGAGTTATCGTATTCGATTGACCAGGTACACAACGCCGTCGAGGAAGTAGCGACAAAGATTAATACCATCATGAGCCCAAGAAAAAATGCGGGCATTGCCTATGTCGAAGAATTACTTGCCGCAGGAAAGCTCGAGCGATGCACCCCCCTGTACTACTTCACCTGTACGCTTCTGGCCTGCGTTAATGAGATATGCTCGTCATCATGCAGATGTAGATGAGAAGTATGGTTGGATTGTGTGGCAGTATAACGAGCGTAAGAAGCCCGGGCAATAATTTATGCATCTTCGAACTGTACATAACTTCTTGTATTTTATTTCTTTATGTACTTGTTTTGGACAATTACGTTTCATATATTGTGTGACTGTGTCATTCCTAAATGCATCTATGTGGTAACTTGCATTATATTTTATTATTTTGAGGACCTACATTTTAAGTGCAACAAGAAATGTCACATACGAGAATAGTACCAACTTTTTTTTTGTGTTTTCACATGCGAGAATAATACCAACTTTTTTGTGTTTTCAAAATGTATGCTGTAAGTAATTGAGTGTTGGAATATTTTTCAGTTTTCAAACCTCACAAGTACAATTATTTGATACTCACTGCAAGGAAATTAGTGCAAGGAATATTTACTCTTCTATAAATTCCTTTATCGAACACATGAGTTGTGATGTCTGCTATTGATGCATATAGATATTTATAATTCTGCAACATTATGGTAGCTGCAATTTACCAACATGGATAATTTGAACGTGAATGGTGCACTATTTTTAGGATCCGATTAAGAAGAAGAAGTAGATGAGGAGGAGTTTCTTAGCGAAATGGCGGAGGATGTCGCGACATGGGGTACGTATTACAATATCGCAGTAAACAATGCCATGAACTATTATCGCAAACGACGTCGTATTCGACGATTTTCATCTCCAGAAATGGCCACATGTTCATGAAGGAAGCAATGGAAGATAACGGAAAGATGTGTTACCAAGAGTTCCGAATGTACCCGCAATTACTGCTCCATTTTGTGCACATTATACGTGACGAATACGGCTTAAGAGTAGCCAACGGTGGATATATACGAGCAAGTTAGAATGTTCTTATGCATATTAGCGCATGGAAAAGGATACCGACAGGTGAATACACTTTTCAATCATTCTTTGCAAACAATATGCCACTATTTTAAGGAGGTACTAAATGTCATCCTTGCATTATAGGTCCGTCTCATAAAATTGAGCTCGAACTACAACGACGCGAAGGACCCGTACAGGCCGGACCTGAATAAGCATCCGTTGTTTCACGATTGCATAGGTGCTATTGATGGAACGCATGATTGATGGAACGCATGTAAGAGTTGTACTACCGCGTAACAAGCAGGTGAATTTCATAGGGTGCAAGGAGTACCAACGCAAAATGTCTTGACCGCATGCGATTTCAATATGTGCTTCACATTCGTACTTGCCGGTACGATCGAGAACACGCACGGCGCAAGAATACTGGCTCATGCTATACAGTCCTGAAATTCATTTCCCATTACTTGCACCCGGAAAGTATTACTTGGTTGACGTAGGGTTTGTGCATTGACCGAGTTACAGGCTCCGTACAAAGGATCAGATATATTATATCATNTTTCCCATTACCTGCACCCGGAAAGTATTACTTGGTTGACTTAGGGTTTGTGCATTGACCGAGTTACAGGCTCCGTACAAAGGATCAGATATATTATATCATTTTCAAGAGTTCCGCGATGACGGATCTGGTCTTTTCGCCACTTTCGGAACGCTTGAGAGCTGTTCAACTACAAACACTTGTCGTGCAGAAACGTTATAAAACGCACCTTTGGAGTGTGGAAAAACGTTGATAGATACTAGATCGTATGCCTAGTTATTCATTTGGAACCCAAGTTGTTGTTGTTATTGCTACAATGGGAATCCAAAATTTTTTATGTCGTTCTGGAGTTGTGGACGAGGCATTCGTTAGAGCCGAAACAGATGATGCCTCGATTGAGGTGGACCTACCGAATGCGGAAGATGAAATGTACGTCGAAATGAATGCACCAGAAATGCAACACAATGATTGGGACCGACTTCGTGATTATATGTCACAACAATTGTGAGCCGTAAATGTCTTAAACGGAAAGTGAAAATTTACAAATGTCTAGTCATTTCGAACGAGGAAATGTAATTTTATGTATTTCGGCAAAATAATGTGATACAATTCTGCAAACAGTATGAAATTCGACAAAATCTCGTAAAAATCGCTGACAAATATATTGCACGTCACCCAAGGCCTTATTTACAATTCAAAATTGTTGACACACTTATTGCACGTCACCCGAGGCCTTCTTTACAATTCACGTGAACACTCATTTTGGGGAATAAATTTGTGCATGCAGTCAAAAGCTTGAGCTAGTGGGGGAAGGGCAAAAATGGAATGAGGAGAAAGGCAAAATGTATTATAATTGCATGTCAACTGTTGGAACATAGGTTGATTTGACACAAAATGCATTCTTTTGGGGGATAATGAGCTCCAAATGGGGGCTAAATGAAGAGTTTTTAAGGTTGAAATATTTTCTTTTTATAAAATCTTGAATGTGAGTTTCAAACCCTAAATTTCAAAAATATGGATTTTTAGGGATTTTTAAGTATTATAGCATCGCCGCTGTGCTGCATTTCGGCAGCTAAGTACACACGGGCGCCTAGGCGCTGCGAGGCGCTGCAACACCCAAAACCGAGCACCGAGATGCGTCTTCTTCCATGTCTTGAATTTTTTCTTTTTAAAAAAATAAAGACAAAGGTAAGGAACTAATAATTAAAATTTATTTCGAATTACTAATTTTTCAAAATAAATTAGTTGAAACAACGTATTACTAAAGTAACATTTCTTGTCTAGATTAAGTTATTTGAACTATTTGGAATGTTGTGTGTATGTAATTTATGCGGATATTGACGGCTCAAAGGAAAGTAAATTTTTGGCTGAATTAAATGCATGCATGTAATAATAAGTATGTGACAATTGTAAAGTTTTTTATGTGAACAATAATTTGGTCCAAAGATAGGTTTATTGTTGGTATAGTTTATTATCAATATTTGATTATAACACCAAGAATAGCACTTAGAAGTTGGTATTTCTATCCAAAGACTAAATATTAATATTGTACTAGGTCTCTTGTGATGAGTTTTACCATTATTTGAATTAATTAATTTTTTAAACTGTATGAGTCTTATGATCTGAAGCGGAATATTCTAAGATAATTCAGGGGTGCTATGTCCGATAAGGTAACTATTACCAAAGATTTTCTTGATGAAATTGAAAAGACTTTGTAAAAATCAATAAGGCAGAAACTAGTACGCTTCGGTGAACTTAGTCTCACTAAAATATAAAGGTAAATGAAATATTCAGGAGTACATTATGGAGATGTCTTACATTGTTTCAAAACTAAAGGCACTAAAACTTGAGCTATCTGATGATTTGCTCGTGCATTTGGTTTTGATTTATATTTCTTCACAATACAATCAACTCATGATATGTTTTTGACTTTAGTTTGTTTTGAGGTTAATTTAGTTTCAGTACCTAGGCATACTTGGTGTATTGATTCCGATGTCACTACTCATATAAGTGTGTCTATACAGGGTTACCTGAATAGTAGAAAATCAAATGATTTTGAAAGATTCGTCTATGTGAGCGACGACAAATCAGTTGAAGTAGAGACTATAGGAACTCTTTTAGATTGTTTTTTATTTGGATTTGAAAGAGACTTTTGTGATTCCTGCTTTCAAACGGAATTTGGTTTCTAGTTCTATTTTTGACAAATTCGATTATTCTTGTTCATTTGGAAATAATAAATTTAGTCTTTTTCTAAATTCAAATCTTGTGGGTACCGATTCTTTATCTGGATATGATAATCCATACTTATTTAATTCGGTTGGTTTTTATAATGAAACTTTGCATGTGAATTCATAAGATATTAAATGTAAATTAACCAACGAGAATTCCACTTCATTATGGCACAAGCATTTATTTTACATTTCCCGAAAGAGAATCGAAAAACTTGTGTCGATGTAATTCTCGATCCTCTTAATTTTTCAAACTTAAGTGTTTTTGTAAATTGTATTAAAGGAAAACAAATAAGTATAAGTAGATTAGGTGTTAATAAGACTTCGGACGAATTAGAACTAATTCATACGGATATCTGTGGGCCATTCCCTTTGACTTCTTGTAATGGTCAAGAGTCATTTATTACGTTCATGAACGATTATTCCCGTTTTAGCTAACTATATCTCATTCACTGGACATGTTCAAGGCTTATAAGGTTGAAGTTGAAAATTAACTCGACAAAATAATAAAACACGTCGATCTAACCGTAATGGTGAATACTATGGCAGATACGACAAATCAGAAGAACAATAACATCGGAACTTTTTGGTAAATTCCTAGAAGAATGTGGAATCGTCCCACAATACACCATGCAAGCTCCCCTAGCATGAATGATGTTGCTGAAAGATGAAACATAATATTTAAGGACATGGTATTGATTATGTAGTCATTCAACTTTGCCAGAATTCCTCTGGGGTGAAGTAATAAAAACCACAATTTATATTCTCAATAGAGTTCCAAGTAAATCAACTACGAAAACCCTTTATGAACTTTAGACGAGCAAAAAGCCTAATTTGAAGCATTTACACATTTGAGGTTGTCCTGTTGAGGCTAGACCTTATATGCCATCGGAACATAATTGGATTCTAGAACCGTTAGTTGATATTTTATTGGATACTCTAAGAGGTCAAGGGGTTACAAATTTTATGATTCCAGTACCAAATCAATTTTCGAAACGGGAAATTCTCGATTCTTTGAAGATGTGGAGTTTGCAGGAGAGATAAGGTTAGAGATTTTGTCTTTGAAGAAGAATACATAAATATCCTTCATATTGCTATTGATAATGATCAGGATCATGGATAAGTTTTTGCTCCAGATCTTGTTCAAGAAGAAATTTCAAATCAAAACAATATTTTAAAACCCTTATAAACAATCGAGATATTGCTCCAGAAAAATAAACCGAACCAATAACAAATGCCATTGAAGAGATCCACAAGAAAAATGAGAATGGTAATTTCAGATAACTTTAGAGTATTTGTTCAAGAACATGAGGAGGCATTGGATTAATGGAAGAAGATCCTATCAACTTTCATCAAACAATACAATAATTCTCAAAGTGGATTGATGCCGTGAATCAGGAAATAAAGTCCACGAAAGACAATGACATTTGGGAACTTGTCACATTCCCTGAAGGTACCAAACTCATTGATTGTAAATGGATATGTAAAATTAAGAGGGATTCTAATGATAATGTGGAAAGATATAAGGCGCATCTTGTTGCAAATAACTTTATTCAAAGGGAAGGTTTTTAAAGCGATTTTCTCTCCAATTTCAACAAAAGACTCTTTTAGGATTATAATGGCAATTGTGACACGTAAAGATCTTAAGCTACTTTTGATAAATGTTAAGACCATATTTCTCAATGGTGACATTAATAAAACGATATATTTGGTACAAGATAACTTTGTGTCAGGAGATCCAAAAAAATTGGTTTGCAGATTTAAGAAATCCATCTATGAGCTTAATCAGACTTCTGGTCAATGATATCATAAATTTCATCAAATAATCATCTCGTTTAGTTTTGAGATGAATGTAGTTGATGATTGTGTATACCACATATTTAGTGGCAGTAAGTATATTTTCCTGATATTGATGACATACAGCTTGCCTACAATGATATATGCTTATTGTACAAAACTAAGAGATTTCTATCCAAGAATTTCAAGATGAAAGATCTTGGAGAAGCTCTTTTGTATTAGGGATTCAAATATATTGGGACCGTTCTCGAGGTATTCTTGGCACAAAAGTGCTATATCAATACGATATTTAAGAGATTTGGGATGTAGAATTGCAAACCAGGTGATATCACTGTTGCTAAGAGAGACATATTTTGCCTCAGTCAATGCCCTAATAATGACCTTAAAGTAAATGATATGTAGAAAATTCCTCATGCTTCAACAATTGGGAGTTTGATGTATGTTCAAGTATGCACATGTCGGATATGACATTCATTGTTGGAATGATAGGCAAACGATTTTACGGTATTTACAGAGAACAAAATATTACATGCTCACATACAGAAAAACAGACCAATTGAAGATCGTTAGTTATTCTGATTCTACTGGATGTCAAAACAGTAGGAGATCCACATCGAGCTATGTCTTTATACTAGTTGGAGGAGTTATATCTTGGAAGAGTTTTAAGCAACACTCATAACTTGTTCAACCATGACAGTGGAGTTTGTAGTGTGTTATGAGGCATCCAATCAAGGAGTATGGCAGCGAATTTTGTCACTGGGCTGCGAATTCTGGATGAAATTAAAAAAATCATTTAAGTTATTTTGTGACAATAAGTCAGCAATCTTGTATTCAAATAATAATAGGAGTTCAACAAAGTCTAAATTTATAGTTGTTAAACAAAGAGTTCGTAGTGGTCAGGTTACTATAGAACATATTTGGACAAACTCCATGATATCAGATCCATTCACTAAAGATCTACCACCCAATGTCTTTCTGAGCACACCGCTCACATGTGAGTTGTAGATTTTGATGATATGCTAATTTAGTGGGAGTTTGTAATTTTGGATGTTGTCTTTTTGACACGTGATTTCTGGTAATAAAGTATTCATCTCAGTTTTTTACTATGATTAAAGTTTTTTTTTTTTTTTTTTAGTTTGACCTCATAAGGTATTAAAGAATAAAATATGATCAGTTGGAAATATACATATTTAGATCACATTGCATGTAATTTTCATGCTACACATCCACACTTGATCTATGTTATTTGAATGTGTTGATGTACGAGACCATTGAGGGTTTAGTTATTATACTCGTAACGAAAACTGCTTTGATCATATATTAACATAATTGATTGACGAGATTGTTTGGAGATACTTTGATAATGATAGCAAAAGTTTTGAGTTCATAAGGTTATACAAGAGTTCAACAAAGTCTAAATTTATGGATATTGAATTCTTAGTTGTTAAAGAAAGAGTTCAGAGTAGTCATATTACTACAAAACATATTAGGACAAACTCCATGATAACAGATCCATTCACTAAAGGTCTATCACCCAAGTTCTTTCATGAGCACACTACTCACATGGGTATTGTATATTTTGCTGATATGCTAGTTTAGTTAGAGTTTGTAATTTTGGATGTTTTATTTTTTTGGATACATGATTTTGTTTGTTCACATTCAAGTTTATTTCAATAATACTGTATTTAGCTCAGTTTTCATTTTGATTAAAGTTTTTGGTTAGATTTCGTTAAAGTATAAGGTATTAAAGAATAAGATAGGACCAGTTGGAAATAGGTATGTTAGGATCACATTACATGTAATTCCCATACTACACATTCATACATGATATATGTCATTTGATTGTATTGATATAAGTGACCATTGGGGATTTGATTATGATACTTGTAGCGAAATACACTTTGATCATATATTCACATGATTGACGGACGAGATTGTTTAGAGATGTTTTTGGTTATGATAGCAAAAGTTTTAAACTCATAAGGTTGTGCACAATTATAAGGTAACATATGTTTCCCAAGTGAGAGATTGTTGAGTTTTAATTTGTCATGTGGGCATACATTTGTAATTAATTGTGCATAAATGTCATTTTAAAATCAAGTCCGTTTAAAGTTATCTAATAAGAAATTTAAGTTATTGGCCTTTGGACATCTAAATAAAGTGTGTGTTAAATATGTATAGAGATCAGATTCATTAGGGTTATATTTGACGATGAGCTGAATACATATGAAAACTATATATAGGATTATGGTTTCCAATTCATATGTAATTTTCTCATTCTTTGTGACATCCCATCAACACAAGAATACAAAGAGAAAGTATACTGAAGAGGAAGATCTAAAACCTGCATAAAGAATTCAAGAATTAAGATGAAAGATTGGAGCAATCAAATTGAAGAATAATAAATCAAGATTAAAGACCTAGAAGCTAAGATTAAAGGATTGCAATTCAAGCTTCAAGATTCAAATCAATGGATTACGATATGTTCCACATTCATTAATTTTCTTGGTTATTTGACATGGAGATCTTGACAATTCATGAACATTTCATAAAGTTTAAGTTTCATAAAATTCAACATATGGCTCGACATTTTACATTATCAATCTCATACGAACAAGTTGGAGGGTCTAACCTTGAGCTTAATTTAGCTAAAGTATAAGGTCCGACTTTTGAGTTGGCCTTTGCACATCATGTTATTGTCATGCCATTGCTATAGAAGGAATAATGCTATTCATCAGTCACAATGATGACAACGAGGTCACTTCTTCTTATCTAATGATTAAATATCTATCACAAATTTATTGAATAATGTAGAAATGTCTTCGTTGTCACAAATTATTGTATGTCACCGTTGTTGATAAATAATATTACTCTTGTAGAAGTCTAGTCAATCAAGATTTGATGGGTAGCAAATAGAATTATTCTAGATGTACATTGTTCGTATTAAGGATGACCTTTTCATTATATGTCAAAATTTGGCCAATGATATGAAAGTGTGTTGAAACAATCAAATATTAGTACAAGCACAATGGAGAAGGGTGTCGAAGCTAATACAAAAAATAATACACATGCAGCATGTTTGTAGCATATAATAAGCAAATTGGGGAAGGTTGTCATTCCTTTATTTTGCATGGATAAGTGGGCAATATGAGTAGTCACCATCATGTCCACGATCAGTGCATGGTATCGACTCGTGGTCGGCCGAACATGGCACGGGTCAGATGTCAATTTAGCTCCTGTTTGAGCTATATTTTCATTTTAATTCTCATTCTTCTACTCATTTGTAACCACACATTCTTCAATAAAATAATATTTTACATCACATCAATAATTTTTCCTTTTTTTTCAACCACATATTCACCATACCATTAAAAAAGTGCATTATCTCCTAAAAATGTACATCAAACACACTCTTAGTTAAGTTATTTTCTTACAGTAATAATTAATTAAGTTATTGTTTGAGTCATATTAAAATTTTCATTTTCATTCTTCTACTCATTTTCAACCACACATTCTTCAATAAAATAATATTTTCCATCACGTCAATAATTTTTCCTTCTTTTTCAACCACATACTCACCATAACATAAAAAAAAATGCATTATCTCCTAAAAATGTGCATCAAACACACTCTTAGTTACATCCAGCCACCACAATCGCGTCTAATGACAATGTATTTAGCTTTTTTGATGCTTTTCAATATCTCAATTGCATGGGCGCTTTGCTAGGATACATTCCTCCTGAGGCTGCGTCCATAACTACAAATTAGACAGGAATTAACTTTCCAAACCAAGGGTGTATGTGTGTGGTGTTTGAATTTACTATTCCCTATCTGATTGTGATTTTAATTTAGATTTTTGTCATATTCCAAGTCAACAATTAATTTTAATCACATATTTTATGAGTTGCAATCACATATTTCATCATTTTTTTTTATATCAAAAACTATTAAAAATCTGATTTAATATCCACCAAACAGGTGATATTTATTTGCTTGTTGGGTACTCTGTTTATAATTCTTTTTAGAGTATAGTCTTTAATAATTATACTAGTTGTGTGAGGTTGATTTTAATATTTAATTCATTTAGTTTTGGACATGTACATGAGTATGCTTGATTGAACTTATTTCTAAAAACAGCCATCCTTTCTTATGTATTGGAGCTTATCTTGATTAAGGTTCATGTGTTACATGTCGAATATTCATACGTAGATTCCATTAAATATCTGGAATAGAACTCGTCCATATCATGAAATATTGGTTTATTTTATTTCCTATAATCATTTGGAAGCAAAATAAAAAATAATAATAATAATAACTCACTATTTTTGAAGTATGATCCATTATTAAAATAAATAACTTACTTATTTTATATTCTGATTATAATAATATTATTAATTTCAAAATTTATTCAATCAAATAAAAGAAAACTTACTCCTAAATACTTAATCAAATAACTGGTTCTTTTATATGAATTAAAATCAAATATTTGTAATTTTTGATCCCTAAATACGTCTACTATATAATTTGAAAATTACTTAAAAATCATTAATTTAGTATTGAAACCCCATTAATAGATTAATAATTGTAAAGCTAGTGAACTTAAGTGAGGCAAACTTATTTGCCATTTTGGTAGCAAAACATGCGAAATGACAGATATTGCTGACATTATGTGACATTGTGACCTTTCGGATCTTTAACCTTTACTCTAAAATAGAATTTCACTTCCACCAAACTTCCTAAAGTTATCAATGTTCTACTAGCCATTGGCGTTACACGCTCTTTCCTAGTTAGTCATACAATTTCGTTGGCACTTCTCAAAATTTCATGTTTGGTAACGATTAAAATCAGATTTATAGTATATCCTACTTACTATAAAAGAGTAGATCCAATTTTCACTGTTCATCTC
>CAIGRF010051014.1:30522-42896 GCA_903798235.1 Fraxinus ornus
CAAAAATCCATTCTGTCTTCTTCATGCATCTTCCGAGTGAAGTATTTTTGCAGTACACATTCGACCAAAAGACACGTTTGGGATGGATATGCGAATAGGTATTGTACACTATATATAGTAGTATTTGGTTGATAGTTATATTTAGATTTTGCAGTTATGTTTGATGTTTTGGAGGACGATTTTGTTCCTTCCTCTGCAGAGCAATTCATATAGATATATGGTCTAGTATACAGGGATAGTGTTTGAGCCGAGTTCAATGTATTTGACAATAATTTTGCCTCTCATTTTATCACTTGATGTTTATTTTAGTCTCCCCTTTCTCTTTTGAAGACCGGTCATAAAGTTGAAATGGGCAGCATTGTGTTCGCGTTAATCGAGTTCAAATGACATGGAGTTGGACATGAATTGATTTGTTACGATTTACCTCGAAGAAAACGGATCAAAACAAAAGATTTTGGATGGATTTTCATGTACTCTCCCATGCAATTTTTGCAACTAGACAAAAGCACAATTTTTTTAAGAGTTATAGTCCATTTGGCTCTATTCCAAAAGAGTAGATTTCATTAAGTGATTTGCACGTGGAAACTTTTAATAGCCAATAAATACATGATCTACCACGTGATAACTCCTGGGGCGAACCTTTTAATAGCTCAATTGGCAATAGCCCACTATAAAAATTGATTCAAAATTTTCTTTATCTTTCTGCCTTAAAAAGATTTATCGACTTGAAATCGGTGATAAACTTGGCGGAGATAAAATTAGGGAGAATTGCAGCCAATGTACCAAACATTTCATTTATTAACATACTTGACCCAAACCTTTCATTTGTACCACCATAAGTACCAAATCTTTAAAAAATTTGCAGTTCAAGTCCAAATTAACAGTTTCCTTCAGTTTGACCTCAGAAACGGTCAGTTGACCCTAGAATTAAAAATTTAATAATTTTCCCCAAATAAAGAAAGGGCACTCTGAATATAACACATTTTTTTCCTATTAAATAAAAAATAAAAACCCCAACCCCCTCACCGCAAAACCACCCCATCCACCCAATCACCGACCACCACCGCCCCAACGTCACTTCAAAATCAGGCACCACCACCACCTTAATACCAGCAACTCCCTTGCGCACGGGGAAAAACACATTTTACTTCTTTCAAATATGATATACCCAAATACCCAATTGCACATAGAAAGAAACTCTAGATGTCTGGCATGGAAAGACTACAAAGAATGGCAGCGCTCTTGGACACCCACTTCCATATTCTCCGACCATTGATTACTCCGAGAAGAGCAATGTCAACCCCAACGCCACTTCAAAATCAGGCATAGTCCACCACCTCAAATCCTGCAACTCCCTTGCGCACAGGGAAAAACACATTTTACTTCTTTCAAAACCAACTTTTAAACTCACATATATGATATACCCAAATGCCTAATTGCACATAGAAAGAAACTCTAGATGTCTGGCATGGAAAGACTACAAAGAATGGCAGCGCTCTTGGACACCCACTTCCATATTCTCCGACCATTGATTACTCCGAGAAGAGCAACGTCAACCCCAACGTCACTTCAAAATCAGGCACTACCACCACCTCAAATCCTGCAACTCCCTTGCGCAGGGAAAAACACATTTTACTTCTTTCAAAACCAACTTTTAAACTCACATATATGATACCCAAATACCCAATTGCACTAGAAAAAGAAACTCTAGATGTCTGGCATGGAAAGACTACAAAGAATGGCACCTTCTTCGACAGCCACCAGAACTAGATTCTCCGACCATTGATATCTTCGAGAACTATTGATGCAAAAGTATCAGGGTGCTGGTGACTGAAGGAGTTTACTTCAGTTTTTTGTTAGAATAATATTCTGGTCTACAAGGAAAGTCCTAGTCTTTAGGGACATCTACTTGTATTTGAATTGTTCCAAGTTTCTGTTACCACTTGGCTTTATTTTCGCTAAGTAGGCTGCTTTCTCGTTTTTGTTAAGATCGTGTATTGAATGGCTATTTAGGCCAAAGTTATTGTTAATAAAACTGTGTCATTCCATGCAGCTTGTTGTGTTCTTGTTCTTAGTTTCATTTTAGATCAAAGTTCCCAACAATCTAGTATCAGAGCCCCCACTGGGCCTGACAAATCAAAGCTGCAGTCTTTGAAGCAACATAGAAGATNTTAGATCAAAGTTCCCAACAATCTAGTATCAGAGCCCCCACTGGGCCTGACAAATCAAAGCTGCAGTCTTTGAAGCAACATAGAAGATGAATACATAAGGGAGTGTTATACAGCCAGCCATTCCTCACTTTGATGGTCACTATGACCATTGGAGCATGCCGATGGAAAATTTTCTACGATCTAAGGGATTTTGGGGGGCTGGTGGAGCCTGGCTATATTGAGCCAGTAAGTGAATCGGTGCACACAGATGCACAGCAAAAGAAGACTGATGAAATGAAGCTGAAGGACTTTAATGTGAAGAACTATCTCTTCCAAGCGATCAACCGGACCGTTCTTGACACCATTCTCCAGAAGGATACTCGCAAAGATAAATGGGACGCCATGAAAAAAATTCGAATGAAATGCAACGGTCAAGATATCTCATCTTCAAGCTCTCCTCAAAGAATTTGAAACTCTTGAGATGAGGTTCGGTGAAGTAGTGACAGAGTTCTTCTCTAGGGTCATGATAGTGGCCAACAAGATGCGAATTTATAGAGAAAATATGCAGGATGTTAAAGTGGTGGAGAAAATTCTACAAGTTCAACTATGTCGTATGTTTTATTGAGGAGTCAAAGGACATTGATGCCCTTACTGTTGATGAGTTACAAAGCTCATTAATAGTGCATGAACAGATGTTTCAGATACGTAATGGTGAGGAACGGGCTTTGAAAGTGACATCTGAAGGAGGAAGGGGTCGTGGTCGTGGTACCTACAAAGGAAGAGGAAGAGGGAGAGGTTGAGCAGACTTCAACAAGGCAACTGTGGAGTGTTACCGATGTCATCAACTTGGACATTTTCGGTATGAATGTCCTTCTGGAAACAAATGAGCAAATTATGCAGAGCTTGATGAGAAAGAAGAAATGTTTTTGATGTCTTATGTAGAGTTGCATGAGGCCACAGGAAAAGATGCATGGTTCCTTGATTCAGGGTGTTCTAATCACACGTGTGGCGATCGAACTATGTTCAATGAACTCGATGAAAAATTTCGACATTCGGTAAAATTGGGGAACAATACTAAGATGGATGTGATGGGGAAGGGAAGTGTGAAGCTGCTGCTGAATGGAGTCAATCATGTTGTTGCTGAGGTATACTATATTCCAGAGTTGAGAAATAATCTTTTGAGCATAGGGCAGTTGCAAGAAAGAGGCTAGGCTATTTTGATCACGGGAGGGATGTGCAAGATATTGCATCCAGAGAAGGGTTTGATAATTCAAACCAACATGAGTGCCAATCGGATGTTTATCTTGCTGCCTCGGTCTCAAGCTCCCTCTCAAGTACAATCTGATCAGTGCTTTCACGCAAGAACTCAAAACTTGTTTCATCTTTGGCATTGGAGGTATGGGCATCTGAGACACAAGGGTTTCAGAACCTTGCTTTACAAGAACATGGTACGTGGACTTCCTCAACTCTCTACCCCAAGTATGACATGCACTGATTGCATCAACGGGAAGCAACACCGTGATCCTATTCCAAAGAAGAGTACTTGGAGAGCAATTCAAAAGTTGCAACTTATTCATGCAAATATTTGTGGTCCAATCACTCCTACATCTGATAGCAACAAAAGGTACATTTTGTTATTCATTGATGATTATAGTAGAAAAGCATGGGTGCATTTCTTGGTTGAAAAAGAAATAGGGTTATTTGTTAAGTGTTTTCGCACAGAGGAGGAGAATTCAATTCAAATTAGTTCAATGATTTTTGCAAACAAAGTGGGATCAAGAGGCAGTTGACCACCGCTTATACTCCACAACAGAACTGTGTAGATGAAAGGAAAAATAGAACTGTGATAAACATGGTTCGTTCCATATTATTTGACAAGAACATTCACAAGACTTTTTTGCCAGAGGCAGTGAACTGGACTATTTATGTCCAAAACAGGTGTCCTATATTGGCAGTCAAGGATGTTACACCAGAGGAGGCTAGGAGTGGAGTGAAACCCTCGGTAGATCATTTTCGGGTCTTTGGTTGCATAGCACACGTTCATGTTCCAGAAGAAATAAGGACTAAACTTGATAATAGAAGCATTACTTGTGTGCTATTGGGAGTTAGTGAGGAATCAAAAGGTTACAGGTTATTCAATCCTATTGCTAAGAGAGTTGTTGTGAGTAGAGATGTAATTTTTGAAGAAGAAAAGCAATGGGATTAGGATGTGAGTTATGAAAAACAAATAGTAGTAGACTTAGAATGGGGTAATGGTGAGAATGAAGAAGGGGTGAGTGAAAATAGGAATGGAGAAAATATTGATGGAGAGGTAGGAAAGACTCCTGATAAGGGAGTTAGAGAAAAGGAAGAGGTTCTAGTGAGGGTGAAAAGAGAGTGAGGGAGTTGAGGCAACCTCCTACGTGGATGGGTGATTATGTTAGTGGTGAATGTCTATTTGAGGATGAAGTTCATATAGCATTAGTGGTGTCAACTGATCCATTGTATTTTGAGGAAGTTGTGAAGAGTGCAAATTGGAGATTGGCTATGAATGGTGAAATCAAATCCATCGAAAAGAACCAAACATGGACACTCACTGAGCTGCCAGCCGGGGCCAAAAGAATAGGAGTGAAGTGGGTTTACAAAACCAAATATAATGAGCATGGAAAGATTGATAAGTACAAGGCTCGTTTGGTTGCTAAAGGATACTCTCAGAAGCATGGAGTGGACCATACAGAAGTTTTTGCACCGGTGGCAAGGATGGATACAGTAAGGATGAGTATTGCTCTAGCTGCACATAAGAGTTGGGAGATTTTTCAGCTGGATGTCAAGTCGGCTTTTCTCCATGGTAAGCTAAGTGAAGATGTTTATGTGGAGCAGTCAAGAGAATATGAAAAAAGGGGCAGTGAGCATCTAGTTTACAAGTTACACGCCCTGTATAGATTAAAACAAGCTCCACGAGCTTGGTTTAGTCGAATCGAAGCAAATGAAAGATTTGGATCAAGTCTACCACTAAATGAAATGTTTGGTACCTTGACTACAATTCTCCCATAAAATTATCCTTTGTCATAGACCAACCATTGCAGTGATTCCTCATTTTAAATTCATTGAATACATCACTACACGTGCACAGCAAGGCCATCACATGTTGACAAATATAAAGATACAATCTCAGCCTCATCGTTACAAACCCCTATGTTATTGTGCTATAATCCATTGTGGGAGATACAGACTATTGTGTGGTGTTTGTGCTGAATGTCGATAACCCAACAAAATGAGATAATCAAGTCCATTCTGATCATGTTCAGTTTCAGTATGTAGCACTGCATAATATAATGGCCAATTTATTATCTACTTACTATTCTTTGCCACACAAGTAGATGCTGCTACGAGTACGAGAAGCCAAAAATATACGTATGCAAGGGTAATATGCTACCATTAATTTGGATCAACCAATATATTATTAAAGAACTCAGGGCTGACCATGCATTAAAGCTGTGGCTCAAACACAACTGGAAGACCAAACATAAATGGACAATCACGAAAACTGCTACAATTTGAAATACATCTACAGACTCAAAAGTTTGCAGTGGAGGATTGGGAAGGAGTGTGTACTTAATGCAACGAATTGAATAATTTACTCTATTATACAAAAGCCGGATCTGTCCTTATTTTTTTGGAGACCACTAAAATCACGCCAATGGGAAAATGAACAGCGCAATGCCATACCTCTGCTTAAATAAGATTTATTGTGAAGGAGACATAAGGATATGCATCAGCATCTACTGCAAAGCCACCCATCCCTCCTCCGTCTTCCTCACTTTTCCAGTAAGTGCTGCAGTTACACAAAATATATTAACAGAAGTACACTGTCAAAAGTTTGCATCCTAGGGACCATCAAAGATGTGACTAGAAGGAAAATACTATTAGACTAAAGAAGAAGAGAACTAAATTTGCCAGTCCTCATCCCCAACACTCAATTCATTTATCAGTAATATAACTTATGACGTGTAAAAAGCTTTAAATATGTTTGTCCTTCCTTAAGAGCTTTCTGTCGCAATCCTTCATACAATGGCAAGAAGTTAACATCCCAAATTCTTTTATTCTGGCTGCAAAATAAACTATATGCAGTCAATGAAAATTAGTACTATTTTCAATCTATCCTAGATGCCTAAATTATTGTGAACAGACAAATTGGTATTTCGAACCATAGATGTGCTCTAAATCACGTTGCATGACATAAAAATTCACCTAGGAGAGGGCCTACTTATTCGAATCAGACTCACAACATTGATCCATGATATCACAGTTGTGGGATATTATCATAAAAGGCTGCTTAGAGTACATGAAAGAACAAAAAAGCTTAGAAGAAATCAAAGATGGTACCTGTTTAAATTATCACACAGTCCCTCAAGAATTGAACGAACTTTCTTCTCGCTTTTCACGGATGGTGATAACACAACAGACTGAAACAAAACATCATTCTCTCTCAGCACAGATTAACAGCAAAAGATAACAGTATTAAAAAAAAAAAGGTCAGGAGAAAATTATTCAGGGAAGGGGAATATTAATTACCAAAAACGACGGTGGCAGACCATATCGCAGAATGCTTTCAGTGAAGACTCGTACTGCACAGAAGTGCATCCAGGAGCTAAAAACCTGCAGGCCAATCAGGCAACCACAATTTTCCATTGAATACCCAAAATTTACAGACATTCTAGAATGCACATGCAAAAAAATGAACTATTAGTTAATGCAATAGATCCCAATCATACAATTATTCAGGGTGGTTCATATTGTGAAAGCAGTACATAGCCCTGTATTGTGTGTGATGATCAGAACTGAATGGAACTAATCTAAGACAAAATAAGATGGTTATTGTAGACACCTAGGAATATGGATGCCTAATAAACATTTCTCCAGGATTCTTGCCATCATTAAGGCGTGGTCACGAATATGGAAGATACTCAAAGGTGATCATAAATAACATAAACTTTTTAAATAAAAAATTATGAAATTCAAGGTATTGAGATCTGTTTTAGTTTTCCGGAAGGGGCCAAGAGGTGAATTTTAAAGGGAAGTCTACTGAAACCCAAAGAAGTTTCCTTATTTGAAATGATAGTTGATATACTTATTTTTTGCATATTCATCAATAAATTCTATAATTATATCAAGCCATTTTATGGTATAAAAGTAAAGTTGGTGCCCCCATGTACCTCTAGAAGGAGGTATTCTCTCTAAATGTCTTTTCATAATCAACTTCTTAAAAAAGGGGTTAAAACCTATTTGGGCACTGAACTTATGGGTGTGACCCAATTTTAGCAGCCCGAACTTAATTTTCCTTACGAAGTCAGTACTAAAGTTCGAATTTCTTACCTCGTTAGTCACTATACTTAACTCCGTCCTAAAAAGTAACAGAGCTTGCACATGGTGGAAATTCTATGTGAACTAATTTCAGAAGTTAAATTGGACTAGAACTTGCACGTGCACATGGAACTTCATTTTATGTATTTTATTCCCCAAAATCTGATTTTAGTTCAGTGGGCTACAAAACATGTTTTTTTTTGTAAATTGGCAAGACTCTTCAATTTTAACAATAATAATTTATTCTATGTGGCAAACTATTCCGATTAACGTCTAAAATTATTCCACATAGAATTTCCATTCGCCATGTGCAAGATCTTTCTTTTTCAAAAACTGAGTTGTGTAGTGACTAATGGGGTAAAAAATTGGAAGCTCACTGCAAATTTCATAAGAGAATTAGTTTGGTGGCCTGCAATAGGGCAAACCCATAAGCTCAGTGCCCAAATAGGTTTTAAACCAAGAAAGAGGATAAGTACCTCCGAGACAAGTAAGCAAAATAAAAAACAGATGCATTTTTGTATTTTGTAAGAAAAATTTTTGCGAGTGGAATGATTTAATCCTCCAGTATTGCTCTCAACACCCCAGCTGAGATCTTTTCTACTTATAAGTTAATTGTCAAAGTTATTCTCCATTAGAAATGTTGAATATGTGACTCAAATTCCCATGTTGATTTTGTGTTTTGGTTGAAAATGGAGTTCAAGAGGGATTAAAGTTAACAATTGAAGTTCGGAGCAACAACTGGGCGCCTAGGGGCCAATTGGGATGAAAAATTGAATTATTTTCTGAAACTCAACATTGAGGCACCATTGGAAGCATCAATCTGGAGCTCGTCTATCACCCAAGCGGCGGTGTTATTCCAAAAAAAAAAAAGTTTCCTTTTTTTTGGCTCGTTTTTTATTGTCTTTCCAACCATAACATATTCTTTTAGGTCATATATATAATCCACAACTTGTATGGCTTTCATATAACTTCGAGAGAGTTAGAATTGTATTAGATACACAATATGCTTTGTATTTCTCTCAATTGTTAATAAAATCTTTGTTCATCTGTCATATTATTGTGATTGCTATTTCAAATTGTGTCATTCATCTCGCTCACTATTAACAAGAGGTATTGTTCGTTCATTACATAATCCTTGTTATTCGCTAACAAGAAATAACAGCTCTACAGACAATTAAGCTTGCAATAAATGAATTCAATAAGGCCTCTCTTCCAACAGAATCCACGATAGAGATTAAAAAAAATTTAACAAAAAAAACTACCTAGAAAAGAATTGAAGAGAGCAAGGAAATGACAAATAAAGAAGAAAACAAACTACGTAAACAGGGGTATGTCAGTTTCAAATTTGATTCACAGTTCTAGAAAGTGTGGTCAACAGGTAACCAAACCTGCTCATCTGTCTACAAACGTAATGGGACCTAAAAGGAGAGTGCTTTGACTACTTCCAAGTTTAGCCATATCTGAAGATCAAATGTGCCACATTATGTTAAAATATTAGTCAGACACGGTTGGCAAAACATTAGATGAGTTGTATTTAACTATTTTTTAAAATATGTAAACTATTTCTCAGGAACAACCTTCCATCAGTTGTAAGATCATAAACTTCAATATCCTTCCAGAAAAAGATAAAACGCCCATGGAAATACTTCTAAAATCCTAGAGCACAATCCATTTTTTCTTCGGTTATAATGAAAATGTAGTAACCAAGGTTCAAAATGTAGTGAAAATGGTTTAAAAAATTGGAAGTGATGACAAAATTTTAGAACTTTCCAGAGCAAATAGAGAGTACCTCTCCATAACTGGTATAGCACCACTGCAACAGAGAGCTTTTTAATGTTTCCTGGTCTTGCGTAAGTTTTTCAAGCTCCTGCTTCCGGGTCTCTTGTGTTTCAGGATTATATTCAAAATCACGAATCTATATCACAAAACAACAAACGTTTCATCAGGACTTCATCCAAAATCGCTAATTACTGTTACCTACATAAACTATTTCTCCATTGAATTACATAATATACTCTCAGAGAGAGTCAATAGTTCTCACGACCATGAATACTGTATAACCCACTCACTTGGAAATCTCTTTCGCGTGCCTTGTTTCTAAAATTGTCAGCATCACGCTTGAATAACGTTACAGTATATAGAGCATATTCATTATCCTCGTGTAGCTTCTTGGAGGATCTGGGAACCTAAAACATTAGTTTGATCAAAAAGTAGAATTTATATAAGAAACAACAATTATCCATTGGACGGACAAAAACAGCATTTAATGTAATTGCGTTAGTCAGTACTAGTATCACTTAGAATGATGCAGAATTGATGCATCTTTACTACGTTCAGCATATCACCAATTCAAAATTGAAGCGGAATTGAGAGCTGACATGTAGAAGGGATATCATACAGGGCAAGAGTGAAAGAGTAAATTGGTAGCGGAAGATATTGAAAATGGAGTTCTTACTACATAAGATGTGAGTCCCTCGTAGCTTGATAGCCAATCTTTCTGTGAATACTTTGGAACAACTGCAAGTAGGGTTGTCAAATGTTCTGAAGCAATAATATCATGTGGCTTCACCAAATTGGACAGGTCACGAACAGCCAGGCTGCATAAGAAATTATGGCAACAAATTATGATAAAATTATATACTATATAGATGTATGGGGCAATTTTTGTCTACTAATTATAGTATTTACAATGTCAATTTTATTTGTAAGACAACCTGCTAATAATCTCATAAAACACAAGCACGCTCAAGGAGTGCAGAATATATTTGCTTAAATTGAATGAGCTGAAGTATATAATCTCACAAAATACATAGGCATACCTTCCAGCTTGCTTCCGGTTTATGGCATTTAGTTGGCTGCGAACATTGCTATATTCAGAAACACGAACCTGAGGCATTACAATTTACAAGCCTGATACGTAACATATCAAGAAAGAGTTTCAACAAAAGTCACCGAGATTTACAAGCCATGCATCTACCTTGACAGCATGCATGGCTGGAAGAAGAACAAAAGTTTAGAAGAAGAAAAGATCAAATAAAACAAGGCTGAATTGAGTGAAAAATACAAGGTTGCTAAGCAGTGGAAAAAGTGAAGTATTGGTGATAATGAGAGCATGCATGAAAAAATTATTTACAAGTTAGTTAATGGAACATTTAAAAGAAACTGATCATATTCTGCTGCTTGAGATTAGTGGAGGAAGATGCTTCAATGTTCCCATTCTATTGGCTCGTATCAACCTAAGTTGGCTGGAGTATTGATTACTACATTCGTGTGCAAAACCAAAGTAAGATAAAGAGACTTGTCTCTTGTACTAATTGTGAAAATGCAGAATCATTCTGTAGATAAGCTGATAAAATATCGTTTCTACACTCCTTAGCCAATGACATTATATCAACGTCACATAATAGAGCTTATTTTTTAAGAATAAACCATACGAACATGCTCTAAGTCACACATTTATCACAATTGGAAAGCACTTAAACAAATTTAAGTTCCAGAACTCAGAAACATCATGACAACATCCACATTCAATTTTTAAAAAATATAAAATAATAAACAGGAAATAAATATACCTTGAGATCATCCTCAATCTTGGCAATTTGTCCATGAATGCCATCCACAATCTCCCTAAGTGGAGACATTGTCGGATATTTTGCTTCATCCCAGACAAATCTAAGGTCACAGAATTTCACTAAACTCAATTACACCAAAAAGAAATTGAAAATTTAAATAAATCCATAAACAAGTAAGCGTGAAGATTTACCTAGTGAGATAAGAGTCAACAGGCACCCCATCAACTGTGAGAGAGCTACCCATCACACCCGAAACCCTCTCTAAATCCTCGATCTGTCTCCGAATTTTGTGAGACACCCCTTCAATAAAGTTGTTCGACTGCCATATAAAAATGAAGTTTCAGATTTTTAAAAAAGTCCTTCTCAAACTACTCTAAAATGTAATAAAATCAGCTGAAATTCCAGAATACAAAAAGTTGAAAACCCAAAATAACTAACCTTCAAAAGGTCATCGCTGAGTGCCAATAGAGAATCTAGCGTGCCCACCCGAAGATTCGGAATGTTAAACTGGAAAAATCATTAAAATCACAATAATTGGCAAAATAGAAATCATAAAAATAAAATTTCGGAAATATATAACTCGGGGTACATGAAATTATATAATTCAACATAATATTACTCTGTAAAGGGGTGTGTCGAATGCATTTTTGGAGATGGATTCCTGGAGGCGACTCCAGAGGGCGGATGCGGAGGAGCCTTGCGCCACGGGGAGAGACACAGCCCAGTACCGAGTCGCCATTATTACTCACTTCGATTGATTGATTGTTCAAATTGCCGAAATATAAATTAGAGAGATGGAGAGAAGAAAAATGGGAAGATCTAGAACGAAAAACAATTATCGGATCCCTTCCCTTCAGAAGATCGGATTGTACTTTTCTGAAATTTACAATTTTAGCATATCATTTTCGATAAATTACATATTGCCCCATCTTGATTTTTTCTTTTTTCTTTTTAAATTTTAACTATTTTAGGGTATGTTCTCTTTGGTGTTTTCGGGCCGTTTTCTGTTTTCGATTTTTCAAAACGATGAAAACTCGTTCTCTTTCCCATTTTTGAAAACAAGTTTTTAAAAACACAAAAAAAAAATTGTATTGAAAACTCAAAACGGCTTTTTAGCCGTTTTGAACGTTTTATTCCCAAAAACGCCGCTAAATGAAAAACACGGGAAACGACTCGTTTTTTATTTCCCAAAATTCTTCCTCGTCTGGAGCTATCCATCTTCCATCACTACCGATCTTCCATCAATGACTTCCACCGCCCGCCAACAAAGCCGTCGGCCCTCCGCACCACCGGCACCCCCTCAACTCCC
>CAIGRF010051027.1:0-12788 GCA_903798235.1 Fraxinus ornus
CTAATATTGTATTGATTTAAAAATCTGTAATGAAATTATCAATTTTTATACAATTTCAAAATTTTTTTACAAAGTATTCTTTTCAATTTTGTAGGTCAATTACCATATATAACCTTTAACAACAAAAAAAAAAAAGGGGTCTACGACAACGTTGAAAAAACCCTACAAAAGGATCTACCGCAACGTTTAAAAAACGTTGCAAAAGGGTTCTACCGCAACGTTGAAAAAATGCTGCAAAAAACTTTTTCGCAACTGTGAATAAACGCTGCAAAAAGTCTTCCATCAACTTCAACACCGACATTCGCAACACTTGGAAAAACGCTGCAAAAGCCCTTTTTTGGTGTAGTGCGAACCTAAAAACATCCTCATTTGGAAGACGTCTCACAGAAAGAAATACGTCCCTAAAATCTTCATGGGTTACAATTTTCAACAGACTCAAGTAATTGTCCTTTAAACTTGGTGAAATGGTTTCAAGCTTATCTCTATCATCATTGTCGAAATATCTGGGTCGGTAACTAAGCAGAACTAAGGCAACAATAATCTAACGGAGTGGCCTACTATGTGGAACCACATCTTGTCAAGGTTCGGGTGTTTTACCTGCCTCAGTAAAAAATAGTGGATCAATTGTGGTTGAACCATAATTTCATGACACTCCCAGAAGTGTGAAAAACATGTATGTTCCACTAGAAGTTGTTGGGCTTCGTTCAGTTTTGTTACGAAGTTGTTCAGAACACCTTTTGTTGGATTTATTATAATTTTCCACGAAACCATCTTCCGGAATAATGCACTTATAGGTGCATTATTGTATAAATCAATACAACATTAAAATCAAATTTGGAATGGTAGACAATCAGGTCACTCAAGTCCCATATATAACGAATCTAGTCACAAGTTCCCGTTGTTAACACAATGTCACATAACGTAGGTCACATTTCATCACACAAATCAGTTTGACTAATTTATAATATAGGAACAAATCTTATATCAATAACACGTTTGTTACAATTAATTCTTATTGTCATAACTTGATAAATTGATGTCACATCCCATATCTAAACTGATCTCTAATGAAATATTTGTTGTTATTTTGAGGATTCATACTACTTACAGATCCTTTGAGAGTTTGGTCACGAATGGATTTGCAGGTCACAATTGGAGAAATCTAGGTCACAACACATTTCAACATCAAATAACATCCATTTCTAATTACTCCCTAATGAAATATTTGTTGCTATGCACATGATTCAGTGTTCACTGATCCAATAAAACTTTGGTCACAGACGGATGGGAACACCACAATCGGCAAAATTCAGGTCACAGCACATTCCTAAATCAAACAATATTCATTTCTAAAACACAACACTTTCAAATAACAACCTCACCCAAGTCATTCACCACAAAATTGAACCGAAAATAGGTCATAAATATCAAATACAATGACAATAAAAAAATTCAAGTGAAAAATGAAATTTTTAAAGACTACATGTTTCAAAAATAGGGAAATATTAAAATATTATGATTAAGTAATGTTTGATTAAAAATAATTTTCAAAATCTATCGGAAAAACAATTTTTCATGAGAAAGCTAATATTTTAACCTTCAATGGCCATTATAAAGAGAAATTGAGGGAAAAATAATTTTTGAATAGTGATTTTTTGAAAAATATGATTAAAATGTATGAATTTTTTTTTTTAGTTTATCTACTTGTACATAATTTTTTTTACATCAAGGTATCCACCCTCTCACATGAGGGTGGGACCCACTTGAATAAAAAATATTATCTCCAAGTGGGCCCCACCCCCATGTGAGGGGGTAATACCTTGATGTACACAAAATTATGTACAAGTAGCAAGACTTTTTTTTTTTTTTTTTTACGTATAANTCTACTTGTACATAATTTTATTTATATCAAAGTATTCGCCCTCACATGAGGGTGGGATCCACTTGATTATAAAATATTATCTCCAAGTGGGCTCCACCCTCATGTGAGGGGGTGAATACTTTGATGTACACAAAATTATGTACAAGTAGCAAGACTTTTTTTTTTTTTTTTTTACGTATAAAATATTTTATTATGTGAAAATATAATTAATAATGAGTATGAGAAATAAAGAGTTTTAATTTAAAGAGAGTCCAACAACTTTAATAATCATTAATCTTTATGTCCCATTTATATATGCTAATTTTGTTTTTCACCCAAATTAAGATAATTTATTTAAAATCATTGAAAAAGCAACTTTTGCAACAAAAAAATAAAAATAAAAAATAAAAAAATCATAATTTACCCTTATTTAATTATCTACAACTAGTAGTAAGTAATGATGATTAAATGTGTTTTTGTCTATGTTTCTAAGAAGAAGTGAGAAATATGTTTATGTGTTTGGATAATTCTAAAAGGTAAATTAAAATTGGCACCATTTTAACATTGAGTGGGAAAAATTGGTTATCAAATTAAATAAGAATATATTAGTAAATGAATAAAACAAATACCTTTTTAATAAAGAAATAATACTATAATGTGATAAGAAAATAGGAAAAGTCAACTTATATAAATGGAATGAACAAAGTATTTATCAATAAAAATGCTATATGTACATCTTCTTGTCATTTGATGTGTCGGAAAAAAAAAGAGTGGAGAAAATTTGTTTCATTATTCAAACGGTCAAATTTGGTGTACACCAAAGCATAATTGATTTAGCTAGTGTTTGGGCCCCATTAATGTTTTTTTAAAAAAAAAAAAATTCTTTCTTAATTTAACAATACATTTTTCAAATTAAATAATATTACACACAAATTTAAAATTTTTTTATTTTTTTTTCAATCACACGCCCTTCCATCACTGTTTTCAAAATTTATAATTGTCCAAAATGGGCCGAAACAATTGCAAGTTGACTTTAACATTTTAGTGAAAATCTTCCCTAAACAAATTCCCGTTAACGGCATCACAGTCACTCCAAATGACAAAAATCTGAAAAACAAAATGTCATTCAATAATTGTGGGTATTGTTAATTTTGTTACGGTTATGGATCCGGTGGAGCCGACGGGACAGAAGCCTACAGGTAAGGGTTCCGAGAGGGATCGGGTCCGGGTCAAGAGGAAAACCCTGGAGGTAGTACTCCAGCAATGCCAGGTGGCCCTTCAAGAGCTCACCGATGATCTAGATGATGATGATGATGATGATGATGCCGATGGTGACCCGGATGCTCTGCCGGACTTAGTTGATAGCTCGTCTTCCCCCTGTTGCGATGCCGAGACAGCTGAGGTCAAGGGTTTATTATAATTATATTTTCTTTCTGCCCCTTTTTTTCATTTAATATAATTGCGAATTTTGGTTCTTTTATTGTAGTTGCAAATACAGTGAACATATATCCAGATATGGGTATAAGTAATCTATCTTCTTTTTTTTCCTTTCATTTTTGAACTGAGATAATTGGGGTAATTTTATGAGCTGGAAAACAGAATACAAATTGGCCTGAAAGAGTTTTGACGTTTAACAATTGCAATCATTAAAACACCAAATATCCATTTTCTGTTTTTGGCATTATTTTTGAAAATCTTTCCAGAAATGAGGTACAGTAACATTTTTTTTTTTTTTTTTAAATTTCTGGCAAGTGAATCCGGCAGATATGAATCATGATAAAAAAAATGCAGCCAGGCAGACCTGGAATAATGTAACTGATTGAGCTAAGTACTCAGTCCACCTCTAAGCTATTCGAGGATTTTATAGAATTTTGATTTCTGTGTACTGATTACTTTGAACATGATTTTGTAATTCTTTTTTCCACATGGGAGCACGGAAAAGAAAGAAATGCCAAGAAGAGAACGACCCTGACCGCACATGCTAATATCTCATTTGCTTTGTATATTGCAGTTTTGTGATCTATTGCAATCTATGGTTGAAGGCATTGATTTTCTTGAGAAACTAGAGAACGCCCATGCATCACTTCCACAAAACGTGTCTGGTATTCTTTCAATGTCTGCTAGCATTAGAATTTACTACTATGTGGTATTTTTTAAAGGGCATATGGAGGAAATTTACGCTTCTCAAAGATATAAAATAAATGTATGAAAAAAACGTGTCTGGTATTCTTTCAATGTCTGCTAGCATTAGAATTTACTACTATGTGGTATTTTTTAAAGGGCATATGGAGGAAATTACGCTTCTCAAAGATATAAAATAAATGTATGTTGGGACTTTTTTCAATTAGCATTTTCCCATTCCTCACGAGGTTTAGATTGTATTTCTTTTTAATAAAATGTTTCTTATTTCATTATGGCATAATTGATTGTCAAAAATAACTCTGGAACAAATGCAATGGTGGCCTTGTAACTGTTTTTATCATGCCCCATGATGCAGAGGAAGGCAGTTCTTGGGATATGGTCGGCGAAAATGATGTTTGGGAAGTTGGAAATCTGGAGTCAGATGGAGAAGATTTTGTTTTTGTTAGGCAAGAAGATATAGTGGAGAGTATAGCTTGCTTCATGGCTGCATATCTGTTGTCTCTTAAACAAACAAAGGCAAGATATTTCTCTTGTTGGTTGCTTTTGAGTCCAATCTTCACAATATTTATATGAGTATTAAATACTTAAATAAATCCGATTTTGTTATTATAGAGTTTCACTAATTTTTCTCCAATGACATGAATGTTGTATGCTTTATTCCCCATATTGGTTGATATTTGTTAATCAGATAAATCTGTCATACCCTTACCCTAAGACGATTGCAATCTTCATATGCCATGAATGATGGGAGGCAGACATACATTTGTCTGCTTCATTTACAAGTCATTAAATTTTTGACTTGCAACTTGGAACATGTATATAGATCTGATTTTGGTTGCTGGACTGATGGAAAATGGGTTCTTGATGAACGATGCTTTTGACCTTCTGGGTCATGTTAAGGGGTAGATGCATGTTGATGAAGTCTTTGTCATGTGCATTTTACTTTTACTAGATTTCATGTTCTTTAAGTCAAAGCTTATTTTCTCCTCGTTTTGGCAAATATTTCACTTGAAGCATTTTTGTTCTGGTAAATTGATTGAAAAAAGCCTAGGATAGAAATTTTTTATATGGCTCTGACTTAACGGATGACTTGCCTTACTTCTGCTTTTTTAGTCTGTCCAGCTTATTGAATTGATCCATGGTCTTGATCTTTTATGCAATTAGATGGTTTCATTATTTAATACTCTTAAGACACCTCTTATTTTTTGTACTTGTAATGAGATTATATTGTAAGTTGTAAGATTAAGCTAAGTGGACAGTGGGGTTATGGCCCACTAAAATCCTACAGGTGAAAGTAAGTTAGGTAGCTTCTTCAGTTCCTTTTCAGAGGTGGTGAGCTTGTGTTACATTGGCACTGATTTTCCATTCCATTGGGACCTTAAAATGCTCATCTGCCACCATGAAGAATTTTACCTTAGTCAACCCCTGAGGTGCACCACTTAGTTGGGATAATCCTCTGCCCCGAAGAATATCTCTTTCTTAGGCATGGACTCATGCCTTCTCTATGCTGAACCAGTATCCTTGATCTGATTAGTTTGGGATCTCACAAACACAACTTGCATATTTATGACTCCAACACTATTTCATTTCTTCTTGCACTTCAATAAAGAGTGAAGTGCAAGTCAAAAGAAAATGATATAGCCAGTAAAAGCTAGGCTCCTGAGGAATTTTGTAAGTTGAGACATCATCCTCCTCTGCCAGAAGGCTTCCTTAATCATTCTAGAGCAAGAACTTTTAAGATATTTCCAATACTCGCTATTTAAAAGGTTGTGGTTCCCACAATCTACCCATTTTTGAAGCTAGTTTTTCCATTTTGACATGCAAAGTTTACAAGAAAACCGAAAAAAGTGCATTTGGCTCTATCTGCATGCATAGCATGAGAAGACGAGCTCCATTTTTTAATCTACTTCTCATGCTGTCTAATAGCCTTAAAAGTCGTGTTATTGTCTTGAAGGTAATTCTCTTGGGTAAAGACTAGTGTTTCATGCTTCGTTGAATTTGGTTTTCCAGTAAAAAAGTGCAGCCCCCCTCTCACTCTACTTGTCCTGCAACGATGGATAAGATAAGCTGCCATGTGATAAAATGTCCACCTACCAAATCCAAATTAACGGTTGCATTATAATTTGTTCTGCTTGTTATCAATCCCATAGGAAGGAGTATACTAAATACAATTATGAAGTTCAATGCATGAGTAAGCATGATTATAACGGTGCTGAGCATTAACTTTGAAAATTCATATTCAGTGTAATGGTAATATATAATTCTTCGAAGTTCATGTTGCATATAGAGTATGACCAAGTGAATGACTACTTAGATAGATTACTAACATTTTCTAGGAAAACATTAGTTGTGCTTTTTAGAATATATGAAAACCAAGTCCGAAAGTGTAAACAAGAATAGTAATGGCAGAGAAGGTGACTGGATAGTACATTCGATAAATACATATAAAAAGACATTTTTTAATTGTGTTGAAATGACTAATGGATGAGATATTGGTCATAACTGATGAAATTAAGTACGAAGTCTAATGTCCTAATATAATTATTGCCCTATCAACTTTGCAGTTGACAAAGATTGAGTCATACTTGCATAGTTATTGGAACTGGATCAGAACTGTCTGATCTTGTTTGTTCGGAAATGGTTGATTGGGACATTGAGCTCGGTCAGGTGACACAACTGGACTGCTTCGCCACGAACAGGTGAACAACCACCCTGACCCAGTCAAAGCTCTTTACACTTAGGCGGGTTGTCTAGAAAATTGGATCTGGTTCAGGTCTATTTTCATCAAAACACAGTTGTGCTTGCAACGGTTTCGAACTCGGGGCTACCTCGTCAATTCTTAGTTACCATTGTCCACAACATGCTCTTATGTAAGAGACTAACCAAAAGATAATATGAGCACGTGATAATCCTCTAACAAATTGATAACTATGCACCAGAAAAAAAACCAGTTATTCTGGATTCTCATTTTCTATTGATTATTAGAATTAACCATAAAAGCTATTTAAAATTATTTCTGTTTCATAAAAGGAAAAAAATTATGTAAAAAATAAACTTGTTTGAGCCCCATTTTGGGAAACGAAAATTAGACATAGCCCTTGTTTGAGCCCCATTTTGGAAAAAAAATGTATTTTTGAATAGTGATTTTTTTTAAGAATGTATGGTTAGAAAGTAAGAAAAGGATTTTGGTTTACGTATAATATTATTTTATTGTAGAATGTGTAGTTGAAAATGAGTTTTGAAAAAATAAGCGTCTATTCTATTTATCGTTTTCAAGCCGTTTTTTTATTTTCGATTTTCCAAAACAGTTCTCTTTCCTATTTTCGAAAACGCGTTTGAAAACAAGTTAAAAATTTACAGAGAAAACTCAAAACAACAAATTTGTGTTTTTAGTGTTTTCAGTTATAATCAAACCAAAATTTTTAAAACACGTTTTTGGTGTTTTCAGAACAATTTTTCAAAAAGCCAAAAAGAACACATTTTCAACAATCTCAAAATGGACACTCAAAACACAAAATTCAAAATGAACACAAAACACAAAACTGAAACACAGAGAGAACAGTCCCTAAGTTTTTGAAAAAATGGGGCTCAAACAAGGGGCATAATTTCATGTGATATAAACGATCTTCCAAGTTTCCTAAATAATTTACATTTGCAATNGGGCATAATTTCATGTGATATAAACGATCTTCCAAGTTTCCTAAATAATTTACATTTGCAATGTAAAGTTGTTGGATAGGTGCGTTAAGTAAATTGATTTTAAACAATGTACATCCAGGAAGGAAACGAATGAGATTGTAGAATGAGCATGGATATAAATTTATCTTTGATAAAGGTTTCGTAATATAAATTTATCTTTTATATAAATTTAGGAAGGAAGCATGGATAGAAAGGTTTCATAGTATATCTTTGATTTGATTTGCATAAGTAAAAAATAAAGAAATATGTTCGAGCATTTTATCTTTCGATTACCATGTTACTTAGCTTTCGATTGCAAAGAATTTATAAATATATAGAAATGAAGTTTGATCATTCATAAAATGATTTATGAATTTTGCCAAATAGAAGCTTAGTTTATGACTCACACCACCTTCTTAATTCTTATAACAAACACACACACACATGTAGAAGGTATCTCTGTTCAAGAAATATTTTTTATTTAGATCCATGGTCCACTAGTGAAACAGTGTCACTGTGGTGTTTGTCTGGGTCAAACACTGATATGGTATGACAACTATGGCTGGTGTACAAGATATTCTGGGTCCACGATGTTGTTTGGAAACATAGAAAATTAACTTTAATTTTCTTTTTAACTAATAACCCATGAAAAAAAGATAAGGATTTTCCCAAAGAATCAAATATTGCGGTTTCCTGAATCAATTCACTTAACCAGTTTTGGATTTGCGTGCAATGTGAAGTGTGGTTTATTGGGACAGGATATGTGACTATGGGAGTATAGAGTTTCTTAACATGGTTAAAATGAGATGGGACTGCATGATCTTTCCGTTAATTAGCCTTTGTTGCATTGAATTCTAAATGATGTATATTTTACCTGAGGAAGGATGCTTCAGGAAAACTCTCATCAAGCCCCTTCTGATGGGTTTCATGGTTTTGTTTGATGTGGAGTTGTACCCTATGAGGTGGTTGACTGGTTGGGATGATTTCAAATGAAGAGTTTAAGTTTATCCTGGCTGCTGGCCTATGTAACTGGGAATTGTAAGTTACGGAAGAGAGAACAGAGCTTCATTCTTGCAAGGGTTGGGCCAATTTCCTGTAATAATGTCTTATACTCATCATGATTCACTGTTCCAAAATAAAGAAAATCACATTACTATTTATAGGCTGCTAGGCTTCTCCACCTGTGGTATAAAAATCGGAATTGGGAAACTAAACTTTTGATATATTAATTGTGAGTCTAATTCTTGACTACCGTGACTTCTATTGAAAGTGGATATGTTGGTTAACTAATTTGAGATCCAATGGAGTATAGATCTTTTCCTATTTCAGGCAGTTATTGAAAGACCTAATGACACTTTACCCTGAGAACATAAGAATTCTTAAGTAAAGTAATTTCAACAGCTTTCTAATACAATATACTAGGTTGCATATTGTAAAAGTCAGAACTTACTTCAAGTGCGACCAGTTACAGAGCTCCATATTTACCTTTCTTTTTGTGCCTATTCCACATGAATACCCTAGAAAGGATAACTGCCATTAGATTTTCAAGCTCATTAATTCCTTTCAGTATTCTCCACCTATCTTAAGATTTCTTTCTTTCTTTGTTTTGCAGGATGTGACGCCAAACCAGCTTCAGGAAGGTGGGTTAAATTCTTCTTCTCCATGATTGTATTTTGGAGACTAAATAACCTACATGGCTTGATGTGTTGGTAAACGTAATGATGGATCGAATGGACCACATAAAAGGATTCATATATCAGCTTAATTAATTGGGAAAAATCTTTAGTCTATAGTTTTGGAGAACGCGTGCATGTTGAGGAAGTGATTAAATTAAAATTTAAGTGATTATAAGCCTTGAGTCCTACTGAATCTGTGGATAATAAGTGGGCAGTAGTTTGAATCTTATGAAATGTGTGGATAAAAAATAGTATGTTTGACCAACTGACGTGATAATTCACACGCTTCCCAAACATGCACCGAATAAAACTAGAATATAGAATCTCCCGTTTAACTAGCTTTGTGTTTTTTCATTCTTTTCTAAGATTTTATGTTCATGAAACTTTAGGGTCTAAAATTTTCTGAGTTTGTTTCAGCTCTGCGCAAGACATTCTCCGTAAAAAAGAAGAAGGGTAAGCTGCAGAAGGCATTGGATGGAAGCAGAGCCATTTACAATGTAGCTTCCTGGGGAGCTACTGCCATTGGGTGAGTTGTCTCGAAATAAATAGCATATTTTGAGTTCAGGTTGTCAGCTTTTATGTTGAATGTATATTATTAGTTTGATGTTTGTTCTAAGGTTTAGGAAACTAATGATTATCCTATTATCAGTTAATCACATAATGTACGGCACGCTACCAGTTGAACTCGTTCAATATCTTTTTATGCTTGGAAATGTTACAGCAAGCCCTTAGGTGAATAAATCTCTAGCTTTTATTTTCTGTTTACTTTGGGAATGCTTTCAACAGCATATGGTACTTTATTTTCATTATCCTTGGTTAGAAAATGATTTCTAGTTTCACATTCTGGAGTTTAAACTTGAAAATCACATGGGAAGTGGTCAGCTCATGTTTTTTGTTGCGTCATAGTTCTCAACTGCTTTTGTAGAAGGTTAAAAATAATGAGAACGTGTAAGGAATGCTCAAATTGAATATGTGAATGACAATTTTTCTCATTCTATATGATTGGTGAGTTATAGCTCTTACTAAAACAATGTCCTGATATTAATGGGGTTATGAATTCTTTTGTTGTTTTACTCTATATATGATATTCCTTCTCAATCTTCTATATACTTGCTACCATTGCTTCTTTCAAAGTTGGATTATTCTACCATCTCGTTGACGATGTGGATTCTTACTGTTTTGACTGTGTTGTGCTGTGCATGGTTCAGGATTTACCAAAACCCAGCCCTTTTAAGGGCTGCTAGTGCAGCGTTCTGGACATCATGTCGTGCTATCTCAAAGCTTTTATGAGCTACGCTGGTGACCTAAAAAGAGCCTGGGGCTTAAGTTTTAATGCTCAACCTTGATGCCTTGGCATCTTTCGACATTGCAAAATTGTGCCACGTACTGCTTTTCCTTTCGCTCAAGACGATTAATTCATTGGATGTTATTTGGTTCTGTGCATATTTCTCTAGTGTTCTTCATTGTCATGGCTGATTGGTATTATCTCCATGTAACGTATAGGAGGGGGCTTTCATTTGGCCAAGAGCCAGCAATGGCTCTATACATGTATAGGTGTGCTGTTGTGAGGCGTGTACGACCAACTTATGATTACTAATGTAAATTTAATATGGGGACAACTATGCATATTTTTCAGGATTCCCAACTGTATACACCTTTTTTCTTCTTCCAAAATTATTTTGGGAAATTTCTCAGGGTTACAAATATTTGCTATTCTTCCACCCACAGGTTTCATATCATGTTTGGCCCCATTTTTTTTTTCTTCTCAAAAACTCGTTTTTTCAATATTCATTTTCAACACACGTTCTTCCATAAAATAATATTGCACGTAAATTTAAAATTTTTCTTTATTTTTTAATTTCACATTCTCCGACAAAATACTATTTCAAAATGCATTTTGGCCAAAAAATGAGACTCAAACGGGCTTACTTACTCAACCTATCCTTCCCCGCCATCAACGAAGTTTCATGAGTTAAGATCTCATTGGCCAAGTATAGAAACTTTTAGGAATTTATCTTTGAAAGAACAGTGACTATTTTAAAGAAATAATAATAATAATAATAATAAGTTTACTAAAGAATAGTGACCATTAAGAAAAGCTTTGCCAGTACGGAAAAAATTTGTACTTTAGCAACAGTTGAAACACAACATTGAAAGTGTAGTAATTTTGATTTATTATTTGAAGTTTCACAAGTGCGACTTGTATATAATAGATGAAAAAAATAATATACAAATTAAAAAATATATTTGAATGAAGAATATTTTAATAACATAAATGTAAGAAAAGTTAAAACATAAGTCTCAAAAATATGAGTGAATTTTTAAATCGATCTCTCATATTTTAGTTATCCTAATTTAGTACAGAAAGTTAAATTTCATTTTTTCTTTAATCAATTGGGGTGCGTTTGGATTTTTTTTTATTTTTTTATTTTTTACCTGTTTTTAGTTTTGCAAAACGCCGAAATTTTGTTTGGTGTGATATTTTTAAAAATGCATTTTCAAAAAGAAGGTTAAAACTTATAACATAAAATTCATTTTGATTGTTTTCAACAAAGCCAAGAAAATATGATAAGATGAAAACAATCACATAAGAATACAAGATTTAACGTGAAAATCCGAATCTGGGAAACCCACAAGTAGAGGCGGAGAATTCACTCTGATTAATAGTAAAAAAGTACAAAAAAATCTTGCCTCTCAACGTATCTCAAAATATGCAAGTCTCTCTCTCTCTCTCTCTCTCTCCGTATAAACTAGATTCTCTTACTTTGATGTTCTCTCAATGCCATACAATGTTTTGCTATGTTACATAAGTCTTTGAAGAGCTTAAACCATGTGAAGTATATAGAGCCCAATTTTGGAATTCTGAATGAAGTAGAATGTAAGAATCCTGTCAGAAAACGAATTATGGTCGAAACGGTAGCGCAAGGGTGCCACTGATCGAGCACCGCTCTAGCTTTGGGGCAACAACATCGGCTCCTTGCTAGTTTTTCATCTAGTGGAGCCGGCTCCCAGTTTCGATCCCAACACCTTCCAAAATGTATTTTCATTATTTCAAAGTTCTTTTTCCAATTGAATTCTCAATCATTGATGAAATTTGATACCTCTTCAAACCAACTTCCAAATCAAAATTGTTTATGCTTCCTTTATCAATCAAACAAAACATAATCCAAATAGGAATTTGGGTCATATTCTAACACGATTTGATATAGTATTTGTTCCAATTATACTAATACTTGTACAATACAAACTAAGAGAAGGTGAGTAAAACATATTGACATTCTAGAGCCTTGAAATGAGCTGTGCACAACCAATATTATATTGGTCTTCATTTTCACCATTCTTGCTTTTCTCATTCAGTGAGTCACTAATAGCTTAATTTGATGCATGTACGTTATCGATGTCTAATTTAGGGATGGTAAAAAAACTCGTTC
>CAIGRF010051045.1:0-23171 GCA_903798235.1 Fraxinus ornus
GATCGAGGTCGGGATGGCGGTGGAACATTGACGTTAAGTGGATCCACGATTGGGGCAACCACATTTGAGGACCTCCCGAACGAGCCATCGACGGTACAAGCATCCATGTCGCTTGTCTCAACAGGCTATTCGTCACACTCAGTGTTCGACAACAATAAATCATCATAATCATCACGTATAGACATATTTTCATCACCCACATTCTCATAACCAAATTCACCATACTCATCACTCACATTGTGTCCCCCAATTTCTGTCACTACATCCTCGAACCTACGTTTCATCATATTTATCTGATCTATAACATGGTCCTTCATACAACACATGTGATCTCCCATTTCCTTCTTCATACCATTGAACCTCACGTTCATTTCCTCTCTCAGTTCGCCCAACTTTAGCTCAAGCATTCCCTCTATTCAGCGAACAGAGCTCTGATCTCATCCAAAGAAACATGCCTCACTACTGGCTGATTTCTCATGCTAGAAGATGATGGCAAGTTGTGGACTGGATCGCGATACCCTCCTTCTACCACCTTCATCATCATTGAAATCACACGGCCGAAGTCTACTTATGTTAGCTCTCTTGGATTTCTTGCCTCGGTTGTTTTCATTACTTGGTAGCACGTTACCTTTTGGTGGACAATCTTGTATTTCAGTTGATTGAAGAACAAAACTGTCTAGAGTGGGGTCTGCAGCATCTTTTAATGGAACTAAAGCGACAAAGTATGGCTGCAATTCTTCTTTAGTAGTAACGCGCAACATCGTCCGCAACTGTAACTGCGAAGGGAGGAAAAGTCATCAAAATCAATGATAATATATGCCGAAAGTACTAGTTTAGTTATTTAGGTTAATTGCTCACATGTGTTTTGTCGGAAAAAAATTGAATATGTTCTTGATTGAGGTTGTCTTGTGCGAGACCATCGCAACATCCTCAAATGTAGTCACCAATCTTACTCGAGAATCAAGCTCCCAACTCCGAGATTGCCTCGTACACCCACAACTGCAACACATTTATTACAGTGGTTACCATATACGGAGAGACAAAAAAATGTGTAATGCATAGAACTTAAATAAAATGCGGACACATGTATATCTGCACAGCAAAAGGGAATCCGTACAACGTGTAAGACATCCTACCACAATCGTTGACCTTTTCCAAGTCTGCATTTCTTCCCCATCCACGGATTAGTGATTTGATAAGAGGCTTAAAATATACTGTCCCCCATGGATAGACATTGAAGAAATCTAAGTCGTCCACAATGGATAGATTATCAGGATGTAATCTCACATTCCGGTCTCTACAATTGAATACCCCTTCAATAATTATGCCAACACAAGCTTGTAACGATCGTTATGGTTGGCACATTTCAGGAAAACCTTCTCTAGGCCACTACAAGTAATTCGATCTCTATTAGAAAACAATTTGTCCCGTAGTCGATTTTTCCCGAGGATTTTATCGGAAGCCAACCCTTTAGGTAAGTCACCGCACTTCAAGCTAGCAATTAATACGAACTCCGAAAGATCGAATCTTGCAAGTCGTTGGTTCACCTTGAACCGAGTCTCGAAACGTTTTGGACAAATAACAGATCTATTTACCATTTTATGAATTAACTGGGCAGATAGTTTGAGATTCGATAGCTTCGTAACATGGCCTTTAAAACTTTCCTCAAACATATTCTTTTGTTGTTCATCAAACTTGTTGAGGACAATTGTTATGTACTTCATATTGCTTACTTGTGAAATTTGGTCAGAAATGCGTTCTTCCTCTGGAATTTTATAACGGTGTGAGGAAGACATTTACGAATAAGTGAAACGAACAAGATGAATAATATAAAAACGTACAAAAGAAGAGTGAGATGAGACAAATAAATGAAGACAATGTAAAGTAAAAAGAAAAAACAGTTACAACATAATACAAAAAATTTCAAAATAACATAAGTTAACTTGAAGAAGTATACTATTAAATTTATGCAGAATATTATGAAGTTTAAAATTTAAAATTATGAACATTTTAGATTTGTATCAATTTGTTAGATTTATATAAAACCACTGGGTTGGTAAATGTAAAGTTCCAAAGGGAGAAATATAGAAATGAACCATGCAAATGAAGAAGTAACAAGTCATACAATGAAAGCAATACATACAAAACTCAAAAAGATTCATAAAAAAATTAAGAGTTAATTTTGAATAAAGAAAAGAATAATGCAAAATGCATAGAGACGGTAAGTTGCCACATTATTATTTTCAGCTTTGCTAGTAGGGGGTATGATATAAAAAGGACAAGAATATTAAATATGCTAATATTACTACATAATATGAATGGATATCCGTTATAACAGCGCGATGTGAAGGCAGCGTAACCTTGAAAAAAGAAGAAGCAAAGGCTTGCCTAGTCTCTGTAAATCAGCAACGTTGGTTGGTGATTGGGAGATGAGTTAAAATCAGCAACAGTTTCTAGGCATGCAATTTCATGTCAAGAGATAAGAATGATTGATATATAAATAACACCTGAAGTAGACGCAAGTACCACAAATGTGAAGACATCACGAGTCTAAAACTCAATTAATTAACCAACTAATGTGCTACTAAACAAACAGCCACATTGCCAGCTGCTTGAAAGCCTGGTGGTTGCTACTAGCAACCTGTAAGATCACAAATAATGAGCATACTAAAACATCACAAATAAATACACTATAAGGCAAACTTTCATAGGTAATCAGTTTCAGTTAATATCATTTGTAACAATTAGATGACCGTAAATAGTAACATCACATGGAGAAGGAGTTTTTTTTTTTTTTTTTTTTTTTTTTCAGGAATAAAGGAGTGGCATATCTCTATAGCCACAAAAAGATAGTGTAATAAGCCTACCACAAGAGGGTAGCTTTAACGATTTGGCAATTTAGTTACCACAGTTGTCTTTCGCCATACTTTTATCACTGAATATATTGTTTTAAGTTACCATTGGATGTACCTTATAGATGTCCAACTCTGGTAAGTTTTAGTTGGAAGTTGCCTCCCCTAAACATAAATGCAGATCACACTATCATTCCTGATTCTTGTTCTTACTTGAGGCTAATATTAGCAGCCACTCACATGAAATGATTCGTAAGTCTTTATCTTCTAGAAAAAATTAGCCACTAATGTAGATTTTGAAGTTTGGGTTTCATAGACAATCTTGTGTGAATGACAACAAAAGGTAGAAATTCATCATCTCCATAAAGCATAGTAAAAGAGACTGATAGGAACCACATGAAGATTCAATGAAACAGATGAATAATTTCAGAAATTACTGAACTGTATTGATCTTTTAGAATTCACCTGCATTGTGTTGTTTGCAAGGTCCAACATCCAAAACCCAATTATGATTATAATAGCTGCCCTCGAACGAGTACCTTTAAGTGTGATGCATTTGCATAAGTTGGTGAAACACATATTGACATTCAAAAGCAAGAAAAATGAAAAAGACATATTATCAAAGGGTCAAGAATACCTGCTGTGTTCTTTTGAATATCCCAAAAGGTAACCAATTTCTGCATAAAACCTAATTATTATCACCTGCATTACAAGATTTAGTTTAACAGATATAAAGGAAAAAAAAATACAGCAACTGAGATCATGATAGATCCAACAAAAATGAATGGCCTTCTTCTACCATATTTTGAAGAGCACTTATCACTCCATATACTAACAAAAGGTTGAACCTGAAAGACAGAATTAATAAAATATCCAAAAAAAAAAAATGTTTCTTAGATGAACATGAGAGAGAATATTTGCATAGTTGTTCAGAAATTTATCAACAGTTCATATCACCAAACATATTGGGCTTCAAAGTTGATTTATTCAAAGTAAAATGAAAATTTACATCCCAAATTCAACCATCAGAAACTAGATTCCATTCCCAATCATTAGAAAATCCAATTTGCCACCATGATTATCCATGACTAGTGATGGTCAAGATTTAATTTTATCACTAAACTCCACATTAGACGTTATTATTCTATTTTTATAGTTTAAAAGTACAAAACACTTTTCCAAAAGAAATCTGAGGAAATTGTAAATCTTTTATTTCTAAATCAATGTTAAAGTTTTGTATCACTTCTGCTTGTTATGAAGACACGAGGAAAATGGGAAGAATGATGACTTGAATAATTTCAGACTGAATGAGGGAAACAAACTCAACAAAAATTTATACATGGTTACACAAAAATATTTATTAGACAAGCAACTAAATTGGCAAGGTCTGCCACTATCATTTGTTTTGTACATATCCAAAACTCTATATTCTTCAGAAACTAGATTTCATTCCGAATTACCACAAAATCAAATTTACAATGTGACTTCTCATGTGACTAGTGATGATAAAGATCCGATGCTATCAGTAAACCCGATGTTACTATTACAGTTTTTTAGTTGAAAGAACAAATTTTTTTTCCAAAAAACATTTTAGGAAATGAAATTTTTTTATTCCATAGTAGTGATAAGTCTTGTTTGTGTTTCAAAGTTAAGAGGAAGATTGACACTTACCACAGCTATTTGGAGGGATGGAGGAGCAAATGCAGCGACAGCGCCAGTCGACGACAAAGACGAACATGTGAACGGATGGGAATTTAGGGATTCAAGCTTAGACAAAGAACAGGTGAACGAATGAGAAATGGAAAGAGTTACAAGCAACAAACAACTATGAAATTGAGATTGACACTTACCACAACTATTCAGACAGATGGAGGAGCAGGTGCAGCGACAGCAATAGCGCCAATCAACGACGAAGATGAAGATGGAGAATTTAGGGTTTCAAGATTAGATAGAGAATGGTGAACCGAGCGCGCTACGTGTACAGAAAGCTCTTGACAGAAGAAATACAGATGATGTGGCGGGTGAGCTATCACGCACCATCTTTGACCAAAAAAAAAAAACAACGAGAAAATAAAAGGCTGAATTCCACGTTCTTATTTCTTTTCATTTGGACAGAGAATCAATTTCTTCATTTTATCCTCTCCATTTATGTTTCTTTGATTTCTCCTCTCTCCCACAACCAAGGCTGAATTCCTGGCGACGTTGCCCTCGGGTTGGTGGTCTTCTCCGGCAGTGGTCGAGGTGTCGNGCCAAAAACCTCGGTGGCCGTTGCAGTGATGACATGGTGGGATTTTGATTTAGTTTGGGTTGAAGGGAGATTGGGGAAGATGAACGGTACTTTTGTTTTTTTATTTAATTATTCTAATTTTTTTATTATGGAAATTGTAAATATACCATTTTGTTCCTAATTTAATTTGTCCATTTGAGTCAAAATTGCAATCTAACTGTTGACTAACGATATCATGGACAGAATCGGTGATCTGGAACACGGCTGCAGTTAAATATAAAGGTTTGGGACTGCGACCATAAAAATGAAATGTTAGGGTATAATCTATAGCAAAATGAAAGGTTTGGGACTTCATCTGCAATTTTCCCCAATTTTTAATTATATAAATAATTTTGTCTTCATTGTGGAATTTAAAATTGTTAATGAGAGCATTTTGGTCCGTATTATAGTAAAATAGAAATAAAGTTTGGACATTTTTACATATGACTGTAAAAGTGAATATTTTTTGTAATTTTCTCTTTTTATATTGGGCATGACTCCCCTATTTTAAGGGTATGTACACCAGTGTACATCCCTAATACACGTAGTAAAATTCATAGCTTTTTCTTTCCACGCACAAGATACAGTACACATCAATTACTATAATTTGGTTAGTATAATTTGGACTACTTTTGTTGATATTTTCAATCTTCTGATTCCGAAAAAGGGTCGCATTGGTCAACGTTCCCAACTTTCTCATCAACACAACTTGTACATGCTACATTAGCATCTCAAACAGCAGATAGAACAAGTTTATGAACAATTATTATGAACCAGTTTAGCATGAAATGGAAGTTACACAAATGAATAGTCAACCTTCATTCACTCTTTTAAGGTAGTTGTATAAAAAATATAAAAGGATTTACTTTAATCTCTTAAAGGTTGGGGACAAAAGTAAAACAAAAAACTAGATGTGAACATATTACTACCTTAGTCAAATTCGCGACTATATAAGCAATTTTTTTCTTAAAAGAAATTGTAGTCCACATGCCGTACTAACGATGTTTTTTGACTGAGTCCGTCTAAAATGACCATTTGCACCAAAGAAAAGAAAAAAAGTCTTGGACCATTTGCATCACTTTTGAAAGATTTGGACCTATTATGAAATAGGTGCAAAGGTTTGCGATCATTTGCGCCAATTTTCCTAAATTTTAGATTTTAGCCTCTGTTTGGTACATATTAAAATTTTCATTTTCATTTTTTTACTCATTTTCAACCACACATTCTTCAATAAAATAATATTTTTCATCACATCAATAACTTTTTCTTCTTTTTCATCAACGCATTCTTCATCAATCTACTATTCAAGAATATATTCTTCCAAAATAATGTGGCTCAAACACACTTTTAGTACTAATAATTTGTTTATCTTAAATAAATGTAAGGCCCCGTTTGAAATGCATTATTTTCTAAAGAAGTTGGAAATTTTTTTCCTTTTTCTAACAAATGTAGTGTTTGATAGGATAAATTTTCTAGGGAATTGGTTTTCCCATTTGCACCATCACGCGTCCATTTTCTAAGGAATTGGTGAATTGATTTTCTTGTTTTTTTTGTGGCAAAAGTTTTTTAAACTTTTTTTTTACAATTGAAAAAAATTATAGACACAATGATAAAAAAAATTTCATTTTTATTGCGATTTTCATGCAAAACAAAGTTAAACGAATGTTATTCGGTATGATAATTTTTTTTCAATATTTTTGACCATTAGAACAAATTCTAGACCCAATAATAAAAAAAATTATCACGGACAATTCAAACCAAACTTTCAATATTTTCTAGGGGCCTGTTTGTACGGCTTAAAATCCGATTAAAATTGAAAATATGACCGTTATTGGGTCCCACCCGTCTAATAAAAGTCAACAATAACGATTATATTTTCAATTTTAATCTGATTTTAATCTCTACCAAACACCTCTAGATAAAAAATTATAAAGAATTAATTAAAGCTTTCTATAAAATAAATAATTTGCAGTCAATTCAATTCCCTTGAAACATTTTCTTCCCTAAATGATTAAAAAGTAGAGGAGAGGTAATTTGCTCAAAAACAGTTCGTAAAATAAGTTAAACGAAAATAGAGGAAAAGTAATTTGCTAAGAGGCAAGAGCTATTGGGTCGGGAGAAATTCGAAAATCATTGGCGCTTTGAATTGAGTTTATAGAAAAAGTAAAAATGGCAGGTACTATGAATTCTATCGAATTTGGAGTTGTTTCCTACACTTATTCTGTGTGTTTTCAGTAATTTTATTATGTTTCTGCTTAATTTTGTTTATACTAATTATTATTTTTATTATTTTTTAAATCGAAAAGGTGGACAACCGGAGAAAGAAGACAAGGTGTCGTTGGAACTCACTGATGAAATCCTTCAGAGCATGGAAGTCGGCATGACTTTTCGCGATTATGTTTGTACCCCTTTCTTGTTGAATTGTTAGTTTTATTAGAAAATGAAACTATAAAATGAAATATGGGGAAATTGACTTTGATTTTCCATTTATTTTGTTTCATCGATTGATGGACCCCTGTCAATTTAGTGAGGAAAATTCTGCTTTGGGTAAACTGTGCATTGTTGGACTGTAGGAACTCGTTTCTTTATTCCAGTAGTTGAAGAAATATTATGTAATTTTCAATAGGAAATGGAAAAATGCATTTGTATGATGTACGTTTTGTTTTTCAGGAAACTTGGTATACAGTATGCATTTAGATTCCCTGAGCACGGGAAAGATTCCAATCTGATAAGATTAGGAAAGGGATCATAATTCATAAGAGCAACTGAGGGAAAGTAAAAACTGATGAGATTAGAAAAATCAATAGGTAGTCCGTGCATGACCATCTAGCATTCTAAATTCTAACTTGACACTCATAATTTTGACTCAAGAAGTACGGATACTTGTAAACACGTTACATATCCCGTATCCGATACATATCCAAGTTTGGATACTTTCCGATACCCTCCGATAGATACATGTTTTTTAGTTATTTTTTTTTATATTTTATATATTTTTTTAATTTTTTGATACGTAGTGGATACATATTTTTAAATTATCTTATATTTTTTCGATGCGTATCTGATACGTTAGGACATGTGAAGAAAAATATTGTTGGTGAGTTTGATTCTATTACAAATCGGTCTAATATGATTCTTAAACCTTGTGGCTGCTTCATGGTTCACATGCATCTTTGCTTCAAAGCATTGTTTTAAAAAATTTTGTGCAACCTTCTTCTTCGTCTTGTGCTGAAAGATATTGGAATACATACTCTTTGAGAAGGAATAAAAGAACTCCATAATGAGCAGAAGAATTGGCTTTCATTCATAGCAATTTACATATTTTATCAAGAAAATAAGATATCTTATTCAAAAAGAGAATTCAAAATGTGAGACATTGTCGAAGACTCATTTGATACTCTCGAAAATGCGGGAATTTTTTAGGTTGCTAATCTATCATTAGACGAGCTAAAGTTGGAGGTTTTTATTTTTAATGATAATGAAAAATTTGGTGTTGAAGATGTTAAAGAAATTGAAATTGGGGCACTTATGGATTAAGATTTAAATGCTTTAATATTTTTATTATTATTACGCTGTTGTTTTAATTTTTTGTTATATTAATGAAATTATGTTGAATTTTATAACACGTATCCGCGTATCCTATTTTTTTAGAAAAGTAATATCGACGTACTCGTATCGTATCGTATTCGAATTACATATCCGTATCCGTGCTTCTTAGGTTATGACCAATGATATTACATGTCAACGTTTTAAAAAACAAGGCTATCTGCTTAAGTATAGTGTTGGTGCTCTTATAATATGCATTTTTATAATCTCTAATAAACTAAAAATTTGGAAGAAATGCTTCCTTTTTCCATGAATTATATTTAGTGTTCAAATATTCAAATTCCGTAGAGAAATATCTTTATGGTTTAAGTGATATTATATACTTATTGAAAGTTTGTCAATATATTGCAGACACATTTGATTCAGATTTGTGGATACCCGAATTCCCATCTATTTTTGTTACTTCACAAATATTTATGAATTGTGATTCCACATACCAGTTTTTTTAGAGGTATATATATCATTGGTGGGAATTGTGTTACTTGTTATGATAATTGGGTTCTCAAGATAAAAGGGTCATTGCCTTTGACATCTCTTATGTTGTGGTTTCTATTACTTGTCTCTTGATGGAGTATATAATTGGTCCAAAGGGTCAAGCTACTACTATGTTTGCTCTTCATGGAGGATATAGCGTGTGAATTTGTGGATAAGCTACTAATGTGTTTTATTTGCATGGAGGATATACTCTGTGAATTTTTTATGATATACTGATATGATTTCCTTCTCCAGAATGGTAGAATTAGTTCAATGGATTTCCACAAGTCATCAAATTATTTGGTAACTGCTGGTGACGATGAATCAATTCGCCTATATGACGTAGCTAATGCAACGTAAACATCTTCTTTTTTACTTTCATGCAAAACTGAAATTTATGTTATCTATATTTTACCTAACTATTCTTGCCAATTCTTAGCCCCAGTTTAACAAAGCTTTTTGAGATTATAAGCCAGTGGATTCTATAAAATGTGTGATTAAAAATGAAGTTTGATCAGCTTATAATCTCAAAGAAGCTTTGTCAAATAGGGGCTAACTTTAGGAAAGTCTATTATGAGAGCTTAACTAGAAAGTAAAAGCTCAAACATTGTGCATTCCTTTGTAGACACTTTCTTCAGTTTAGGATATTTCTTCTACTTTTTCCAATAACTTTTGAGTTCTCTCTCAAAATTTGAAGCTATAAATCATTAGTTAAAGATAGACTATCTATCCATGAGTGTTCAAATTTTTGTATTTTTGCTATTTTTACACATTTGAATTTTTTTTTTGTGTGAGGTTTTGAATATGGTCTTCCATTTTTTGAGGCTTATGGTTTTGGAAAGTACCTCGACTTAAAATTATCTTTGCGTAGGCATTATATTTTCTTGCCCCAAATTAAAATATTTACTTGAAACATCCTTACTGAGTTGATACCAATCGAACTCAATTCTTTTTTCTTTGCCCTTCAACTAAGTTCACCTAATAATGTCAAAAAATCTCATACACCTTGCATCCATAAATAAAAAATCAACCAAAATTAACTTTATGAATGGCCAGAAATCCCTGGCCTATCCATGCAACTGCTCTTTTCTATCTTAAGTTAATGGAGCTAGCAGCTATTAAGTTCTTATGTAACCAAAGAAAGCGTGCCTGAGATCTAGCTATGGTCAAGAATTTGAGTAACCTAGGATAGCCATCGAGACTCTTCCTGTCTTTTATTTCAAAAGTTGGACTTACATAATTTGATATTAAAGGTTAGTCCTATATCTGAAAGAGCTACTGCTCCTACTAAAGCAATATTGTGACTAAGGGAAATGGAATGACTTGGAGCCCGTTTGGTAGAGATTAAAATCGGATTAAAATTGAAAAATTAGCCGTTATTGTTGACTTTTATTAGACGAGTGAGACCCAATAACAGCTATATTTTCAATTTTAATTGGATTTTAATCAGTACTAAACGGGCTCTTGTATTTGGAAATGGCTATTCTATTATTAAATATTCAACACAAAAATGAAAGGTGGGCTTCTTTTTCACTTTTAAAAAAAAAAAAAAGGACTTCTCTACCCTTTTTATTTTAAATAATTGTTGCTGCATCAAGATGATATTTTTTTTTGGTCAGAAATGGCCAACAGTGGCTGAATCATCACGTGTCAGTTTTGATAATGAAAAATGTATGCTACTTCCAGCTTCTCAAGGATTATTTTAAATCATGAATACTTGTTAGGATAAAAGATCTTCAATAACTGGCATTGCTGGATCATATCTAATTTTTGAATCACTTGATGTAAAAGTTTAGACTGTTAGATAGATGACATGCATATTATTTAAATTAATCTTCAACAGGCATCCTCATGTGATGGTGGGATTCATTTTTCCTTTCCAATAAAGCCTTATATATGCACTATTTTTTTATAAATGGGTGGCGGTAAAACTAAAACACATGGTCTCTTGCCATCTTTGATACTATATTTGAGGCTTGGTGTTCCATATTAAAAGATTAATCTTCTTAAGAGGAGTAATACACGTCCTCATATATTGGTTAGAATTGTTATACTTACTCATGTGGAACTTTGCCCTTAAAATGTCCATGTTATATGGTGACTCATTTGAAAACACTAATATTGGAATTTGATGGCCCGTTTGTGCTTCTAAACAGATCAAATTGCTTGTTTGAGCATTATGGGCTTTGAATCACATGATCTAAAGTTTAAGCTCTTAGATAAAATAGCGCCACATGTATATCATTTACATTTTGTCTTCAATACTAGTATTTCTACTTCATCGTAGTCAATTAATTATATCATTTTTAACCTCTCATATTTTTGTTTTATTGTATGGCTAAAAGAGCCCACTGAATGCTTTCAGATGTCTGAAGACAATAAATAGCAAAAAATATGGGGTTGATCTAGTTAGTTTCACTTCTCATCCGTTGACTGTTATTTACTCCTCGAAGAATGGCTGGGATGGTAAGTATATGCCTATATAATGTTTCAAAAGAAAAAAGTAGGTTATTGATGCATTTCTTTAACAATTACAGAATCACTGCGGCTTCTCTCATTGCATGACAACAAATATTTACGTTACTTTAAGGGTCATCATGACAGGTATTATTCTTGACTTGATATTTGTTCTGGCATAGTCCATAACTATCATCGTTATTTATTCCCACATGAAAACCATATTATTTTTCAAATACTGCTTGAACTTGAAGATATACTATGTGTATTCCAGGGTTGTTTCACTTAGCTTGTGCTCTAGGAAAGAATATTTTATATCTGGATCGCTTGATCGGACTGTTTTGCTTTGGGACCAAAGAGCAGATAAATGTCAGGTGGAAGCCATGGAAATGTTATCCTCAGTTTTAATTTTGTATTTCTTAACATTAGTTAACAATGTATTCTCTACACTTAGGGTCTTCTACGTGTCCAAGGAAGACCAGCTGCAGCTTATGATGATCAGGGGCTTGTTTTTGCCATTGCTTTTGGAGGATATATAAGAATGTTTGATGCTCGCAAGTACGAAAAGGTCAATATTTCATATATAAATATGCACTGTAGCTAGTGACCAATAAATCATCAATGTATTGCGATTTGTGTAGATGCTGATTCGTCAAAGTTGTAGGGTCCATTTGATATATTTTCTGTTGGGGGAGATATGTCGGATGCAAATGTTGTGAAGTTCAGTAATGATGGAAGACTTGTGCTTTTGACTACATCAGATGGGCATATTCATGTTCTTGATTCCTTTCGTGGTACCCTTGTGCGTTGTTTTCCTTCCATTTTTGTTAAAAACTGTAAACTTTTGCTTTTATGAAAATGTTATTCCTTTCTGATTTTTTCTTTGCTTTTGTCATAGTTATCGACATATACTGTGAAGCCTGTTTCAAGCAATTCAACTTTGGAGGCATCTTTCAGCCCAGAGGGAATGTATGTTATATCAGGTAATGAAAGTTTCCAATTGAAGGACCCACATATTTCTTATTTTGACTTCACTTTCTATACTTTTTTTTGTCTTCACCTATCTCTGGATTCACAAGTTCTCAGCACATCGTTTGTCTATCTTACACACTGCTCTTGTAACTAGATAAGGCGCTAGAAGGATATGCCATTTTATGTTACTGTAAATAACATGTGATTGGATCTAGTCAATTGTCAAATGAAGTTGCTTGATGATGGATGGAAAACATTTCTCATAAATAAGTCGAATTATCATTTGACATTTTTCTGACTCTCTGGTTATATAAAAATTCTCTTGTTGGTTAGCGAGAACTACCGTTGCTAGAAAAGATAAGTTTTGGGGGAAGGGGGAAAGGAAGAAAGAATGAAAATGTTAAGGGCATCTGTGTGGTCCAAATAAATGTACTTTTCCATATTCTGCATATTTGTTTATTTTGTAGTCTCATAAGTCATACCTCGTAACAATGTGGTTACAAATTTTCGTAGGAAGATATTTAGTTTATATCTGAATTTCAAAATTGAGAATATCTTGGTGAGCTTATACACAAATCAAGAAGTGGTTTTCTGGTCAGATCCTGTTTAGAAATTTGAGTTTGTGGTGGTTGTGTATGCCTTTGGACACATTAAGTACAAATGGTGGAGGGTAAGTCCTGCCACAGCCCCCATATCATTGATTAAAATTGCAAGGGAGCCAGTTTAAGCGATCATGAAATGATGTCATTTGTGCTGAGTTGCAAATTGAAGAGCACTAGGAGGAGATCTAGATTACATAGTTTAAATATCATCATTTATGTTCTCTTAAAGAAAAGAAAATGTTAAGGTCATTTTCTCATATTTTACTTTGCATTTTCCCCATGACAAACTAGCTATTGCGAGTTACATATGGATTAAAGAGATTCACCTCTCAGCATTTTTATGAAGTGCTGAAATTAACAGGCAATTGTCTCTTGACAGATACAAAACTAAATATAAGTGGAAAGAAAGAAAAAAGACAGCCCATTATTTTCTTTAGATAATGCTATTTGATGTATCAACTACATTGTAGTCCTGTATCCATGTGACAGGCCTGTAATTAACTTGCTTGTCCTATGGTTGATTATACTCTGGCATGATTCTCCCGAATGGAGACATAAATTTGAGAATAACTACTGTTTTGACAAGGGGTCATATCCTGATGGAGTCCAGGCAATATCGTGCATCACTAATAATGTGTTGTATTTCCCCATGTTCCTGAGCAATAAACATCGAACGATCAAAAGCCTTGAAAGAAAGCATTTTGTTTTACCAAATTAACTTGCTTTTGTTATAAGATTTAAATGTTTCCAACAAGTTGCACTGGTTTGTTTGTAAAAGCATGCTTTGAATTTTATTTCATCTGTGACTCCCACCCTTCCTCTTTTAAATTTCATGCGAGAATCATAAGCAGAACGTGAAAGTAGTTATATCTAGCCTCGGAAGCTAAGTTGACATTTTTGTGGTTTACGCTCCTTGGCAGGTTCTGGTGATGGTAGTGTTTATGCTTGGAGTGTTCGGAGTGGAAAAGAAGTAAGCAAATAGCCATTTATTTTTTCTGCAAAATCTTTGTTTTGTGCTTCTTCATTTATCCTTGTGTTTAGCAATATCGACATGCTTTAATATTGAAAACTTAATTGCACTAAGGTTAGGTGTTTCTTTTGCAAGTGTAGTTCCTGGTGAAATGAAGTAGACAAATCTTTTTTGTCGAGTGCTTTAGACCAATCAGTCACTTATTTTTAACTACGTTAGTGATTGAACACCACTTGAATCAGCTTTTTCTGCTCTTTACAATAGTTATAATGTATCTTTGAAATTTTTTACTTTGTAATACTTAAAATTGATGACGATGGACCAAATGCTGAGATAAAAGTAAAATGCAGTTGACCCTCATGTTTCTTGGGAATAAGTTTTAGCGTAGTGTTAATATTTAAATATAAATCAGAAGAGTACGTGGATTATTAGTGGTTGTGACGAGTAGTAAAAATGGAATGCTGATTTGAAGAATAAGCAGCAGAATCTGTCATTTTTCAACTTACACCTTGAAATATTGACAGCTCGAGCCTGCAAAGCCCTTATCTTTCATTGATATTCTACCACCTCTAAAATCTGGTTGTCCTCCTCGTAGTCAATTACTGTGTTTTTTCTTTCCAGTAATAGGAGAGTGATTGTTGCAACATGTTAATATATTGTAGATTTATACAGCTTAAAAAGTGTGATGCTGCTCTGCATGAAAAAATGGAGATGTTATTATAATGTGCAAATGTCTACACTATAGCCATTCTTTCTCTAGCGTCTCTGACTGTTTATATGTTGATGAATTTTACATATTTTCTTAAATTTCTGACATTAAAGTTTCAAAACCAAGCCTCCGTTTATGTTGCTCAACTTGTATTGGTGTTTTTCTTTGACGTTGTTTGACAGGTTGCCAGTTGGATGAGTTCACAAGCCGAACCACCTGTGATCAAATGGGCTCCAGGAAGCTTAATGTTTGTAACTGGTTCTTCCGAATTATCGTTTTGGATTCCAGACTTGTCCAAATTATCGGCTTATGTTGGAAGAAAGTAGAAACTGGAAAATTTATTTGAAGGCATTCTTCTCTGGGATTTGTTTATGAAGCATGAAATGCCCATCAATCATGTTTCCCAAAAATTTGTTTGCTTGATATTACCATTGATGTTTTTTCACATGGGAAAGAAGAAATAGGATTAGACGTGCCAGGTGCCCCTGCCCTATATGTTCAGCCTCACTTGTAAGCTGCTTCTCGAAATGCTCTGCTGACGGGTATGGATGGAAATATTCACGAGGCATGCCCGGAGAAGTCTTATTGGTGACCAAATGTAATTTTATCCTTACCTGATAGTCCTCTGCTCTATTGTTCAATGTAATTCCTTTTTTTATTTTTGGATAAGAGATCCATATAGATCAAGGCTGACGTTTTTAAGCTCCTAGGATGTCGGGTTTCGCCTTAGTTTACTTGTATTGTATTTTGGTGGTGGTTGAGTACATGGCATTCAAAGAGTACTTAACTGCTACTTATTGTGATAATATTCTGCCATAATATTGGCCAAACCTAATGCATCACGGTAGTAGTAACGAAGACAAAAATTATATGAGTTCTATTTTTATCAATTTAAGTTTTTAGATGAGGTGTGAGGGTACGGTCTTGTGATCTAGTTTCATTGCCGATCATTTGAGAAAATTGGGATCGTGGCAAGTTTTGATGAGAAAATGTTGAATATGGGTGTCATTGAGATTCAAATAAGAAAGGGGTCGAGTGTTTCAACGAGTAGAACTAGGGAAAAGTTGAGATTAGCGATCAATAAGTGATTTTGCCCATGTTCGGAATATTAATAACAATAATGCTGGTTGTACAGCATTGCTTCACACCAACATTCACAGCAATTCAAAAATAAATACGTGGCAATGCAATTGGAATTATATAATATTAAAATGGCACCTCGGCATTATTGATTAAGAAAACCCGTCTCTCTCTCNTGGTGATGGTAGTGTTTATGCTTGGAGTGTTCGGAGTGGAAAAGAAGTAAGCAAATAGCCATTTATTTTTCTGCAAAATCTTTGTTTTGTGCTTCTTCATTTATCCTTGTGTTTAGCAATATCGACATGCTTTAATATTGAAAACTTAATTGCACTAAGGTTAGGTGTTTCTTTTGCAAGTGTAGTTCCTGGTGAAATGAAGTAGACAAATCTTTTTTGTCGAGTGCTTTAGACCAATCAGTCACTTATTTTTAACTACGTTAGTGATTGAACACCACTTGAATCAGCTTTTTCTGCTCTTTACAATAGTTATAATGTATCTTTGAAATTTTTTACTTTGTAATACTTAAAATTGATGACGATGGACCAAATGCTGAGATAAAAGTAAAATGCAGTTGACCCTCATGTTTCTTGGGAATAAGTTTTAGCGTAGTGTTAATATTTAAATATAAATCAGAAGAGTACGTGGATTATTAGTGGTTGTGACGAGTAGTAAAAATGGAATGCTGATTTGAAGAATAAGCAGCAGAATCTGTCATTTTTCAACTTACACCTTGAAATATTGACAGCTCGAGCCTGCAAAGCCCTTATCTTTCATTGATATTCTACCACCTCTAAAATCTGGTTGTCCTCCTCGTAGTCAATTACTGTGTTTTTTCTTTCCAGTAATAGGAGAGTGATTGTTGCAACATGTTAATATATTGTAGACTTATACAGCTTAAAAAGTGTGATGCTGCTCTGCATGAAAAAATGGAGATGTTATTATAATGTGCAAATGTCTACGCTATAGCCATTCTTTCTCTAGCGTCTCTGACTGTTTATATGTTGATGAATTTTACATATTTTCTTAAATTTCTGACATTAAAGTTTCAAAACCAAGCCTCCGTTTATGTTGCTCAACTTGTATTGGTGTTTTTCTTTGACGTTGTTTGACAGGTTGCCAGTTGGATGAGTTCACAAGCCGAACCACCTGTGATCAAATGGGCTCCAGGAAGCTTAATGTTTGTAACTGGTTCTTCCGAATTATCGTTTTGGATTCCAGACTTGTCCAAATTATCGGCTTATGTTGGAAGAAAGTAGAAACTGGAAAATTTATTTGAAGGCATTCTTCTCTGGGATTTGTTTATGAAGCATGAAATGCCCATCAATCATGTTTCCCAAAATTTTGTTTGCTTGATATTACCATTGATGTTTTTTCACATGGGAAAGAAGAAATAGGATTAGACTTGCCCGGTGCCCTGCCCTATATGTTCAGCCCCACTTGTAAGCGGCTTCTCGAAATGCTCTGCTGACGGGTATGGATGAAAATATTCACGAGGCGTGCCCGGAGAAGTCTTATTGGTGACCAAATGTAATTTTATCCTTACCTGATAGTCCTCTGCTCTATTGTTCAATGTAATTCCATTTTTTTTATTTTTTTTTATGGATAAGAGATCCATATAGATCAAGGCTGACGTTTTTAAGCTCCTAGGATGCCGGGTTTCGCCTTATTTTACTTGTATTGTATTTTGGTGGTTGTTGAGTACATGGCATTCAAAGAGTACTTAACTGCTACTTATTGTGATAATATTCTGCCATAATATTGGCCAAACCTAATGCATCACGGTAGTAGTATCGAAAACAAAAATTATATGAGTTCTATTTTTATCAATTTAAGTTTTTAGATGAGGTGTGAGGGTACGGTCTTGTGATTAAGTTTCATTGCCGATCATTTGAGAAAATTGGGATCGTGGCAAGTTTTGATGAGAAAATGTGGAATATTGGTGTCATTAAGATTCAAATAAGAAAGGAGTCGACTGTTTCAACGAGTCGAACTAGAAAAAAGGTTGAGATTAGCGATCATTTCATTAGGATGTTATGTTAGTGATTCAATAAGTGATTTTGCCCATGTTCGGAATATTAATAAACTGTTTATAATCATTCAAATTATTTTTTATCCATTATTTCTAGAAACTATAAGTAATATTGAGTTACGTATAACTCATTTTTATCTATTTATAATTTAAACATTTTATGCACACTTTTCAAACAAATGTTTATATTAATTAGTGATATGTAAACCTTATTCTCAATAGTAATTTTTATGCTCTAGCTTGTCTGGTATAAACAGAGATTTTAGAAACACTTGTGAAAAGAAAAGGACGACATGAGATGCTATAATATTTTTAATTATTTTTATCTTTTCAGAAAACTCTATTCCTAATTAAATGGTACAGTCATTTTACGACTCAAAATGTGATGGAATCCATATTATGCATTTGCAAAAATCTATGTATGGGTGGATTGTGACTGCTACCCGTTTGTTAGGGGAAGGCTGTGAATACAAAAAATTAAGCCATGTTACCATGGCAGCATAGGACATGCAACCACTTGACCTCGAAAGTTGGTCTGAATTAACAGATGTCTGTATTTATGATTATCTACATAAACAAGATTACGTTAGTAAATATGATCGAGCGTTACAAAAAAATCTCGTTCTTTTTCTTCGAAACCTTCGCCTAATTCTTTTGAATTATACCGCGATTTATTCCCACTTGACCTAAAGTAGGATAGATTCATTGAGAGAATAAAGCTTCAATGCTCAGGGTTCAATGCCTCTCTGGTGTTCGAGTGTATTTTCAATAGAACAACTTTGCAGCAAGCCGAACGAACAAAAATATAACTCAACCGGGGGCAAGGTGATGGAGGAGACCGTTTTCTTTTCAAAAATCAAGTTAAACTTGTAAAGAAACGTAAAAATGTATAAATATGTTTGGAGTGTTTATTTTATCTTAAGATAGAGTTGAATTATTTTTCAGTAGGTAAATACACTATGGAGATGAGATACTAAATGACGTGTAGGTAGGTGAAACAACATATCAAGTGTCTAACTTTACCGTGTTTTCATTCAAATATTTTCATTTTCTAACATATGTAATTGAAAAGACACGTGCTGGTCTCTTCGTATTTTAGTTTTGAGTTTTGAATTATGAATTCATTTTGAGTTTTGTATTTTGAGTGTTAATTTTGAGATTGTTGAAAACGCGTTCTTTTTGTCATTTTGAAAAATTGTCTTAAAAAAAAAAATAAATAAATAAAGTTTTGGCTTTGTTTTAACTGAAAACAATCAAGACGATTTTTTTGACGTTTTTCGTTTTCTTTATAAATTTTAAACTCATTTTTGGAAATTTGTTTCTGAAAATAAGTAAGTAAACGTGTTTTCAATGTTTTCGAAAATTGAAAATTGAAAGTAGCATGAAAACAGCTGAACATGCCCATAGCTCTTGGTAATTTAAATGCTAACTATTTAACCTTGAGAATAAGTCAATGGTGCTAATTGTTCGATGGTTAGCAACTTTATACGCTATCTTTCTTTTTTGAACACTCGAGTGCAAAGTCAATATGTATATATAATTATCCCGGTATATATTTAATTATTTATTTGATTTAGTTAAAAATCATATTTTTACTATATTTTGATAAAAATGACGCGATGTGTGATTGAAAAGTTGATAAAAGTTGTGAGATATATAAAATGTGTGATCGAAAAATGATTTTAGAGAAAAATAATTTTTAAAAAATGGGCCAAACAGAAATTGATTAAGTTTACTGAGTTTAATGATTCATCTATGGACACCGTTTGACTCTTCATTTCATAACTTTAGACGACTAATTAAATCTTAATGGTCTTCCAAATATAATTAATTTGTATTTATCTAAAGTTTTGTTAACTTTGTTTTTCAATGATGATAGGGTTAAGAACAGTGTTACTGGTACACAATGAAGTTACATACATAAGATGTGTTGAAAAAAGAGCGGAGAAATTTTTTGTTTAGTCGAAAAAATTCTGATCGAATCATATCACACAATATCGTGTGTGTACAAACTATTATTATATACATGTAGCACATTCGATTAATTATCGCTTTTGCATTTAAATTGATTACACATTACACTTCATTTAGTTCAAAAAATTTCAATGGTCAAATTTAAAGATTACACCTCAAAAAAATCGTTTTAGTTTAGAAAATTCTCAATTTTTACAATTAATTTTAATTATATATTTTATTGAATTCGTAAATTTTCAATTACAAATTTCGCGACTTTTATCCAAATCTATAAAATATCTCATTTTAACACCCCCACCAAATAGGAAAGTTGGAAAATGGACAGTGAGTTATATTTTCTCCTCTTCATCTGGTCGTTTATATCATATTTCTTAATGACAGTCAAAAACCCCTTCAGTTCGGTCTCTCTTCAATTCCCAACACTAACCTAGAAAACTCTACAATTTGCACAGTTTAATTCCATATTACGGAATTCATGCGATTTCTTCATCTTCATCTTCATCTTCATCTTCGTCTCCATCGCCATCTCTATTTACAGTCTCGTTCGTCGTCAATAGAATTCTTCCGTTATTCAATACTTGAATTAAAACCCTTTGCTTTATTGCTTATGTCCACTGCAAAAATACTGTGAACAAACCCTAGGTCCTTTTTTTTTTATCCTTCAATTTTTCATCATGAGCCCTGTTCAGAATTTTGAGGAGCATTCTCGCCACCTCATCGAAACCAACCTCGGTATGATTTCTGAATTTCTTCCCCTTATCTCTGTGTGTGTAACATTCATGTGTGTCTACGTGCTTTAATTGAGTACTAATTGTTCGTCCTTTTTTTGGGTTTTGTACAGATACTCAGACGAGGCTACAGATGGCTCTGGAAGTTCGGGACAGTCTGGAGATATGCCACACAGGGGAGTACTTAAATTTCTTAAGATGCTACTTTCGTGCATTTTCTGCCATTTTATATAACATTACGAAGCCACAGTTTGTTGATAATCCCGAGCACAAGCTTCGTAATATTGTCATTGAAATCCTCAACCGCCTTCCTCATAGTGAGGTCCTCAGGCCTTTCGTTCAGGAGCTTCTAAAAGTTGCAATGCATGTGCTCACTACGGATAATGAGGAAAACGGATTAATTTGCATTAGGATTATCTTTGACTTGCTTAGAAACTTTAGGCCAACATTAGAGAATGAAGTTCAACCGTTTTTGGATTTTGTCTGTAAAATTTACCAGAATTTTGGGGCCACTGTCAGTTATTTTTTTGAGAGTGGGGCCGAGGTGGCACCACCACCGGCCCCAGCATCAACCTCTGGGTCTGTGGGCCCCTCATTCCTTAGTGATGAAGTGAAGTCAATGGAGGTCTCACACGAAGTAGGTACCTCAAGTGGGTATGTTGGGGCTTCAGGGCAGCTTAATCCAAGTACGAGGTCATTTAAGGTTGTTACGGAGAGTCCGTTAGTTGTTATGTTCCTCTTTCAGTTGTATAGCCGTCTTGTTCAGACCAATATTCCACATCTATTGCCGTTGATGGTGGCAGCAATATCAGTCCAGGGTCCGGAGAAGGTTCCCCCTCATTTGAAGGCTCACTTTATTGAGCTGAAGGGTGCACAAGTCAAGGTATTGTAGATTTTTCTGATATTACGCTTGGATTGGTGTTTGATTCTTCATTGAATTTTTTACTACTAAGAGATTACAATTATGGTATGATAGCAGGAGACCTCCCTAAAGAAAGCGGATTAGAGGGAATATTCAGAGAACTAATTTTCTGTTAATATACGTAGAAGGGAATCTAAAGAATGCTAATAATGTTTTCTACCATTGTATGTACAAGAAGTAGTTTCTAGTTTCTGCAGGCTCGAAGTATCAACAGTGTTATTGTGTACTAGAGTACTACCCTGTTGTTTCTGTAGTGTTAGAGGACAATTTTTTTTTTTTTTATAGTATTTTATTATTATCGCTGACTTACTGGTTAACTGAATGGCCATTTAGAATTCAAAACCTACAGGAATCAGCAATAGCTGCTTCTTGCAAAGAGCTTGCTTTTACAGCATATATTTGAGTTGTTCCCACTAATAAAATTAAAAAAAAAACCTTCTTTGTGATAAAGAAACTAATAGGTTGGTTTTTGGAGTTTAAAGTTGAGATGAGCCAAGAAGAACAAATACTTGTTTTTCTCTCTGCTTCGTGCCCATCTTCTCATACATATTTGTTTGCCATTCTTTCGTTGCTTGAAGAAAGAGTTTACCCTATATCAACTTTGTTTTTCCTGCCTCACCTCCACATCCTTTGTGCTATAATATTAATCTTTTGTGCATATTTGCAGACTGTGTCTTTCTTAACTTACTTGCTGAAGAGCTTTGCTGATTATATCAAGCAACATGAAGAAAGCATATGCAGAAGCATAGTGAATCTGCTCGTCACTTGCTCTGACTCGGTTTCTATTCGAAAGGTTATATCTTGCCTGACAGCTTCTCTTATTATTTATTGATGGAGCACCTGGAAATTGATGAATAATTTTTTTTTGTCCAGGAATTATTGGTAGCTCTAAAATATGTTCTCGGGACAGATTTTAAGCATGGTTTATTTCCTCTAATTGATACCCTTCTGGATGAAAGGTACTTTTTTAGCTAATCCTTTTTTTTTTTAAAATAATTTTTCATTGAAGTGTCTTTTGTTTTTTCCTTTTTTTTTTTGGCATTTTCTTATCACTGGCTGTCCTATTATTTGGTATCTGTTCCTCTTGTCCAAATCAATCTCATTATATATAAATTCAAACACGAACCATTTAGGATGCATTTTACAACTTTATCAAGAGACTGCAGAAGCTTAGGGGCTGTTCTCTTTGCCGTTTTCATCCCTTTTTTTGTTTTCAATTTTTTAAAACAGTGAAAACACGTTTACTTACCTATTTTCAAAAACGATTTTCTGAAAATGAGTTTAAAATTTACCAAGAAAATCGAAAACGTCAAAAAATGTCGTTTTGGGTGTCTTCAGTTAAAACCAAGCCAAAAGTTTCAAAACACGTTTTGGGTGTTTTCATTTACGCCGCCAACAAAAACCACCACCATCGCCGCCTGCACTACACTATCTGCACCACACCACCATCGCTGCGTCGCCAAAATCATCGCCGACAACTTGACGACCCATCGCCACCGCCACCGCCACCGCCACAACCACAACCACAAC
>CAIGRF010051045.1:27942-72609 GCA_903798235.1 Fraxinus ornus
ATGGAAATAACTTCTTCATTGATTGCTAGAAAGCTGAAAATTACAATAGACGAAAGCAGGAAATTACAATGGCTAGTGCAGGGGGCGAACACTAGAAAGCTTGAAAATGTTTGAAAGACTAATACCTCCTATAATAGATTTCGGAACAAAAACCCAAACGACGGCAGTAGACGTCTTTTGGCTCTAGAATCATACTTTTATTTTTCTATTTTCTACCTATTTTACGAATTAAATAAATTATTTATAACACGGGGCTTAAGCAAAGCTGCAGCCCGTGACACATGGACCAACCACATACCCAAAACAGCTACAGCCACAACCAACCACCGCAGAAATAAATAAATAAAAACCGCCACCGCATCCAACCAACGCCGCCACACCCAAGAGAAGAAGAGAGAGATACAGGAAGAAAGAAGAAAGAGAACACATTTTCCAATTTTAGGTTTTTGAAAATAATTTTTCAAAATAACAAAAAGAACGCATTTTCAACAATTTCAAAATTGACACTCAAAACACAAAACTCAAAATGATTTCAAAATTCGAAACGAAAAACTGAAACACGAAGAGAACAACCCTTGAGTTATTGTTGTTTTAGGTTTGCATTTTGTGAGCAATTTAACTGAACATTTGTGGAAATATATATGTTGGAGGAACTTTTGATTAATTGATTATATTAGCTGATAAAATGTTCCAAGTTGGAGCTGTCATATAATGTAACAGTGTTTTAGAGAATTATCTATTGGTAGGACTAAAGGTTTTATTATATGTTTAACTTTACATTTTGACTTACGAGTGCTTCACTACCTTGATTTTGTTGTTCCCCTCGCAAGAAAGTAGTGGAAACTAGAACATGGTAGAAGAGAAAGGGCATATAAGAGAGTGTAAGTCGCTCTCATGTGTCATTTCACGTAATAGATTTCGTGCAAGGATATGCAAGATATTCAAAGAAGGGCGGTCTATGACAGTCTAAACCAAAGCATCTTATGTTCTCTGAGGCAAGGCATCTTAAGTTTACCCTTCAAGCGTTGATTATTAAATCAACATCACAAGGTTTTCTCAAAATAATGAAAGTATATGAAGAAGAAAAATACAGAACTTGGAAGTGAAGTACCACTCTGTTTGGTCCGTGAAGTGTAATGCTCATAACAAGAGGATAGATACCGGCGAGTACCACATCTGGTAGAGACCTTGGCCGGTTAAGTTGGCCTAGCATTTAGCATAAGAAAGAGGTGCGGAAGCTGCCCATATATTTCTAATTCACATATGCTAGAAACAAAAAATCCAAGCACACAGATGAAGACTGTCTAATAACCAAAGATGCCTCCTAGCATGAGCATGAAAGGAGCAAAAGATAGTAAATTTTAATTATGGAAAGAAAAAAAAAACCTTAATTCTGTGTTACTAAAGAAATGAAAGGAGTCTAGTGCCATTTTAACTTCTATTTACAATTTGTTATAGTATGTTTGAGTTATACCTGATGGCCTACCTCATTGCTGGATGCATTTTTGCCTTGAGGCGAGTAATGAAGATGCCTTTTAAAAATCGATACACCCTTAGTCTAGAGGTCAGTTAAGTGCATAGGATGCAAAGTGTTTGGAGTTGCTTCTGAACAAGAACAAATTTCTAGAAATTAAATGTTCTTTTAAAGCTTCTGGGTATTTTCTAATTATGTCGTCTTCAGCTGTGCCTTTATAAATGTCCTTCCTAGAATGATAATTGCAGTGTTCGTAATTGGTTGGATTTTATTTGCATTCACCATTAAATAATTTTTGTTTTATTGAACATAGATTGTATACACAAATTTAAAAATCTTCAATCCAATCTTTTATTTCGTACACTTGCAAAAAAGAGAATAAAAAGAAATGTTGAAAATTCATTATGTTGTAAATCCATTGGAGCAAAAATGTAATGTTGGTGTTGAGTGTCATTGATTTTCACGTTTAGACTTCCCTCTTCCTAAATCACGAACAAGTGGGAGGGAGAGGTGGAACTAAAAATCATGATCTAAGAATCCTCCAGAGCTTCTATTTAAGAAATACTTTAGAAGATATGTGTATTTGCTCAGATAAAAACATTGATCCTGTTACAGGTAGTCTTGAATACAAACAAGGACAGCATTTTATGCACCTTTGCAACTTTAATTGTTCATACAATTTATGGTACCTTTTGGTATGCATCTGAAGTTAAAAGATGTCAATCATATAGCTGTTGCTTTTATATGTTCCTGATATTGAAGTAAACTTTTCTAAGGCTTTTCTTCAAGAAAATGAAATAATAACAGTCCCCGTATCTGAAAAGTTTGGAAGTTTATATCACCTTCCAAACGCACTTTTAGTGCTAAGTGGGTAAAATTAGGGGCCTATTTGGGCCGGATTAAAATCTGATTTTAATCTAAGTTAAAGTCAAAGTCAAAGTCAAAGTCAAATAATCAATATCAACATCTTTCATGGGTCCACATTTTTTCAACCACACTTTTCAAAAAGTTTTATCACAATCAACTAAAAATCTGATTTTAATTTACACCAAACACCCTCTAGAACTACATTTGCACACAACACTATCATGTACTATAGAGGTGGATCACGAAATGGTAGATTACTTTTGAAAAAAGCTTGATTCATTAATAATTGAGCTTATTTGGCTTGTTCTGTGGCATATCGTGTTAATGAGTTGGAGCTGTTTTTTTATGTTTTTTGAAATTTGGTTTGAAATCGTATGTATATTAAAATTTGAGTGGTGGATTTAACATTCCTCAACTTTGTTGTGACATTTAGGAAGATTATATGGCTTCGATTGCCATTTTCTTAATAGTTCGTAACTTTTTCTTTGCCTTGCTATGATGCAATGATGGTTAAGTTCCTAACTTTTATGTATGGTGTGTTGTTGCCTTCTGATATAAACATTTTATAGTTTGTGAGATTCACTTAAAATGAATAATTGAACTACGTTAGGGTCCTAGTTGGAACTGGCCGGGCTTGCTTCGAGACATTGAGGCCTTTGGCTTATAGTCTTCTAGCAGAGATTGTTCATCATGTGCGGGGAGATCTTTCTTTATCTCAGGTATACTCTTTGTTATCAATGTTATATTTATATGACCCCTTTTGTTGGTATTTCACGTGTGGAGAAAAATTATTTCGCTATATCATTGTACTACAAGCTCATTTATACAAAAGAAATTAATGTTTCTAAGGCAAGTTTGAAACATAACCTTCAGGAGTCTCCCAAGCCATGTTCTAGGAGGTCATTTTAACCCATATAGTCTTAAATCTGCACACTTTGCTTTTCTCGGATACTTTGTCAAAACTTGGTGGCACCTCCATATATACTTCTAATTGACCATGACAAAAGCTATTCTTAACATTAGATTGTTGCAAATATCCGTCAAAATTAGTCGTCAAAATTAGTTGCCAGTGATAAAATAACTTTATCACGTTCATTTTTTTTTCACGATAATAAAAGTTTCTTGATAATCCAAAGCACAAGTATAGCCCTCAGTTGCTAACCTCAACTTATATCTTTATCTTTTGATATTTAATCAAATAATTTTATTAATCAAATGATAATATACATGAAGTGTATTATCAATTTAATAAAGAAAAAACAACATGAAATCAGGCAGAAAGGGATTAGTAGCCGCATCATTAAACCAAGTATACAAAGTTAGATAAAGCAATTCTCTAATCTGCTTTATTGTCCGTGTTTGATCTTCAAAACAAAGGTTGTTCCTTTTTCTCCACACACACCATACAATGAAGCCCAGAATAAGATCTCTGATAAGCTTACTATCCTTATCACGAAACTTTCTCCTTCATGCCCACAACACATCCTCCATTCGTTTAGGCAACATCCAATCCATATATTGAGAAGTCAGAATATCGTTCCACATCAAACGAGCACCATCACAATGAAGGAACAAGTGGTCAATCGTCTCCACATTCCTCTTACGCATATAACACCACTCGTTAACATAAAAACACCTTATTCGAAGATTATCCACAGTTAACATCTGCCCCTCACAACCGTCCACAATAAAAATGTCATCCGTGGAGGCAATTTACATATACATTCCATCTTCTAGGAGAATTAACTCTCCATAGGTCTCAATAAGGATCTAAAATAAGTTCAAACAGAAAAATACCATCGCGTGCCAACCTCCACTTGCTACAATCACCCTCTCTTATTGGATGTGCACCTCATACAAAGAGGTAAAAAACAACGCATAATATGGTGAATGAGCTTGTAGTACAATCAAACACCAACCCTCCTCCATCACACCATATTTCACCCTTATAATTTCTCTCCAAAAACTCTCATTCTCCCCTCCAAATTGCCACAACCACTTACCCAACAAGGCTTTATTAAACAATCCAAGACCCCTCAATCCCCCAACCTTATAGGAGAACAAACTACACCCCAATTAACCAAATTAAATTTCCTCTCCTTCCCCAACCATCCCAGAGAAACTCTTTTTGAATTCTCTCTAATCTATTTGCCACTGCAACATGAATAGGAAACAATGACAAAAATAAGTAGGAAGATTAGAGAGAGTAGACTTAATGAGAGTAAGACAACATCCCTTTTGAAATGTACATACACTTCCAACCCTCTTACCTCCTCTCCACCCTTACCATAATACCATTCCAAATAAATATATTTTTAAACTATGTATATCTTTATAAAGACCCATATGCTTTGTACATCATGATAAACACACATTTACACCCTACCGGTGTTTTTCCTTTAAGAAGATCCACTATTTTCCTAGTTTGATATTTATGTAGTGCTTTCATTTCCTCATTCGTGGCATTTTCCAATTCTTAGTTACCTCCTCTCCACCTTTTTTTTAATAGGTAATCAGATAATTTTATTATAAATAAAGAATACAAAGGGAGTGTATTATCATTTTAAACAAGAAAGAAAAAACGAAAAATTAGGAGAGAGGATTAATGGCCGCGACATTAAACCAAGTATACAAAGTTAGATAAAATAATTCTCTAATCTGCTCTGTGGTCCGTGTTTGGTTTTCAAAACATCAGTTGTTTCTTTCCTTCCACACACACACCATACAATGCATCACGGGATAAGATTCCAAACAAGCTTGATATCCTTATCACGTAGCTTTCTCTTCTATGCCTGCAACACGTCCTTTATACGTCTATGCAATACCCAATCTTTATGTTGAGAAGCTAGAATACTGTTCTACAACCAGCAAACTCTGTCACAATGAATGAACAAATGGTCATGTGTCTCCCCATCACTCCTACACATATAACACCACTCGGTAACATAAAAGCCCTTTCTTCGAAGAATATCCATTATTAATGCTTGTCCCCTCACAACCGTCCATAATAGAAATGTCACCCATGGAGGCATTGGGGAAGAACTCTCCACGGGTCCCAAAAGGGATATAAAATAGGAGCGAACTGAAAAAGTGCCATTCCGTGCCAGCCTCCATCTACTACGATCATCATCTCCTACCTGAATTTGCACATCATACAATGAGGTTAGAAGCAGTGCATAATCATCTAATTCCCAATCCTGCAAACCCCTCTGGAAAGTAATATTCCAACTGTAACTTCCATTATGAATGGCTAAGACATCATTCACCATAGCGGAAGGCACTCAAGAGATGCGATGCAAGGAGGGGAACCTCACCTTTAGCGATTGATCTCCATACCAAACATCATCCCAAAATCTGATATTATTGCCATTCCCCACCACAAAAGTCAATTTATCCCAAAGGTCGCTCCATCCTCGTCGAATGTACCTCCACAAACTCTCCCCGTAAAGACCACGACCCTCACTCGAGCACCAACCCCCCTCCATCACACCATACTTCGCCCCTATGATTTCTCTCCAGAAACTCTCCCTCTCCACTCCAAACCGCAACAGCCATTTGCCCAATAATGCCTTGTTAAAAGAAATAAGGCTCATCAGTCCGAGGCCCCCCATCCTCAAAGGAGAACACACAACTCCCCAATTAACCAAATGAAGTTTCCTTTCCTCTCCCAACCCTGCCCAGAGAAAACTCATTTGAATCCTTTCTAATCTATTTGCCGTTGCAACAACCTCCTCTCCACCCTTACCAATACCATTCCAAATATATATAGTTTTAAACTATGTATATCTTTATAAAGACCCATATGCTTTGTACATCATGATAAAAACACATTTACACCCTACCGGTGTTTTTCCTTTAAGAAGATCCACTATTTTCCTAGTTTGATATTTATGTAGTGCTTTCATTTCCTCATTCGTGGCATTTACCAGTTGAGGGATTTGAACATAATTCACTTGAGTGATGAAGCTTTTGTTTTAAGAGAGATGAAATGGACATGAGATTTTGAGTGCATTTTCTGACTCCTTTACTATGTGACTATGGGTAACCATAGATTACCAACGATGGTAGTTGGAGTTGTATGTGGATTCTTAGACTTGCATAGGTGTAGGAATAAGCACTTTTCTCCTTGAGTACACTTGAAATGGTTGGGAAGTAGTTGGACCAGCACTATCGAGAAGGGGCGGAGCCAGCCCATCGAAGTAGGGGGATCCCAGAGTTGAAGGGGTGGGGGCCCACAGGGGTTCAGGGATAGCGCCTTCGAATTTTTTTTTTGAAACATTATCTGATAAAATGAGGAAAAGTACGCACAATGGTGATAGAAAAACTAGTCTCTGAAAGAACTTGGGCGTCCGGGTCCCCCCCGGACCCCCCTTCCCTCCGCCCCTGCTATTGAGAGGATCTGTTTATTGGGCAATTTCTTACTCGGGTTCATTGTCTTGAAGAATCGAAACATGATGTCACATGAACAAGTGTTTGGGAGGAAGAACTTGCTGAAAGATGTTGAAGGAACAAATCCTTGTCATCTTCCATTTTGATGGTATGGCTCCCTGGACATGAAAAATGGGACCTATATTTAAACTTTAGGGGAAGTTTGCAAAAAAAAAAAATTGATAATCAGGAAAAAAAATTAGAAAATATACTCTTAGGATTTTGAACCTTAAAATCCTACCGTCAGAACTTCTCCCAATATGATTTAGGAATATTTTTTTGAAATTTAGGAATATTATTCTGAAACAAGAGGGCTCGGGTAAGTTATGTAAATGCTTTTTTTCTTTTTTGCTACTCCATTTTGTTGTGGGGAATTCACACAAGATGATTTGATGGATAGTACCTTCTTTTTAGAGAGTGTGTGACAATTTTGATTGAAATAATTATGTATGTTGTTAGTTCGTTTCTTTTTAATGCGAACCCCAAATTGGTTTTGACCATGTTTTTTTTGTGCAATCATCGATAAATGAGATGACCTACTTTGCTCTGAAAACATTGGAGTTTTAGATGGTCCCCAATTATCAGAATGAATCAAATAAAATGGAGTGGATTACCTTGAATTTCTCAAGGGAGGGCGGGAGAGTAAAATACGATACTTTGGGTAGAAAGTTGCACTGGAATTTGGATCCTTGATTTTAGAAGTCAACATAATTTATGGATACGTAGAGATGGACAGCTCGGCAAAACACGAGCCGCGAGCCGAGCAGCAAGTGAGCTCAAGCTTGTGAAAAATCAAAGAAAAAAAAAAACGTGAAAAAGTGAAAAAAAAAAAAAAAGCTCGTGGGCCGAGCTCGCCCACGAATGAAAGAGGTGATGTTAAAGAGATCACCCTTAACCAGGGAATGGTTGCTAAAGAGCCATACAAAATTATGACCCCTTTTTTTTTAAAAAAAAAAACGTGAAAAAGTGAAAAAAAAAAAAAAAGCTCATGGGCCGAGCTCGCCCACGAATGAAAGAGGTGATGTTAAAGAGATCACCCTTAACCAGGGAATGGTTGCTAAAGAGCCATACAAAATTATGACCCCTTTTTTTTTTCTGGGACAAGCCTGAGTCAATAACCCAAGATCGTTGTGGAGCATTTTTGAGGCACTAAGAGGATAATAAATATGATATGTGTTTGAGGCAATAAACATGATAATGTTGATTTTTCGAAGGAGCTATGAGATTTTTCAGAATCTCTCTCTCCTTGTTATATCCTCTACCCTCCAAACCGTTAGAGCTTTATTGGGTTTACGATGACCGTATTTAAAAAATTGAAGTAGCAATATTTGTTTCAGATGCTTCAGCCATGTTTGAGTGAGGGTAGGAAGTGGAGGAGGAATGCTATATTTGGCAATCAAGTCCGATGAGTGATAGAAGTTTCTCAGCAATGCAGGCAATAGAGTTTCAAAGTTTGAATGATCAGTGCAAGCTAATTTATACAAAAATACAATATTATTTCCAAGGAAAGTTAACTATTCTATTAGCCCCTATTATCCTCCATGAACCCTTTCTAATCGGCCCCTACATCGATTCTCACTAATCACTCAATCAATCCCCACAAATCAAGATTAGTCAAACAAATAATGTAAACTAGGAAAGTATCCTATTTTTTAAACTATTATTGTACATTAAATGTAGATTCACTGACATGACTTGTATCTCTTTAGCTATGTGAACGAGCCGAGTCGAGCCCAAAAAAAAAAGCTCGGGCTCAGCTCGAGCTTTTTTGGCCCCGAGCCGAGCCCGACAAAAAAAAATGAGGCTTGGCCCGAGCTTTTTGCCCGAGTCGAGCCCGAACCAAGCCAGCTCGGGTTTTTATTTTATTTTTATGTCAAATCTACATTTTTTACTTAAAAAATTTAAAATTTGTACAGTTTATACATGTTATAAATTAAATAAAAAAAACTCGGGTTCAGCTCGAGCTTTTTGTGCCGAGCTTTTTTAGGCCCGAGTCGAGCCCGACCAAAAAAAATGAGGCTTCGCCCGAGCCTCGGCTCGTTGTAACCGAGCCCGAGCCGGAGCCGGTCCCAGCTCGAGCTTTTTTCGAGCCGAGCCCTAGCCGTTCGAGCCGGCGAGCTTTTTTGCGATCCCTATACCTCTTTGTTGCATGTTGTTAGAATCTATTTCTTTTTACTTACAATGTGTCTTGCATAGCGTAGTTCTATAAATTTCCTGTGAAATAGGTATCGATCTGACTACAGTATTTCTCTTTGATTCTTTGTGTAAATGTTTTGCAGTTATCTCGGATTATTTACCTTTTCTCTAGCAACATGCACGATGCCTCGCTGTCACTCAGCATTCACACTACCTGTGCTCGGTTAATGTTGAATCTGGTAGAAATGCAAACTATTCTTTTTAGAACCTAAACTGATTTTATTGTCTTTTAGTTGTTGCAGCCAAATCTCAAATACAGTTGTTTATTATGCATTATGACTATTTATTTATTCTATTTACGTAGGTGGAACCGATTTTTGAGAAGGGTATTGATCAGGCTTCGATGGATGAAGCACGTATTTTGTTGGTAATATGTTTCTTCTGGATGCCTTTTTTCAATTTCTTGAAGAGCTTCTTATGATTGGTTATATTGTGCTGGGTGGATCGTTGTTACGGGAAAACTTATACACCTTTTTTCTAGGGTCGAATTTTGGATGCTTTTGTTGGAAAATTCAACACCTTTAAGCGCACTATTCCTCAGGTATGGGTATCTTTGGCAGATCTTTTTGTAGTGGCGACGTGAAGTTTTTTATTTTTGATTATGAATGCCTCTTGGTTCTTGACTTGTTACGTTTTTATCCTTTTTTATTTTTGGAATTATTTGTTTTCGTCATTTCAAAAGAGGAAGAACTCAATCTTTCAACACTAAATAGGGAATACGGCACAGACCTTGTCAGCTTACCTTGATTCAGGTGGCAATACTAACGAGATATTCTTTCATTGAAGCTAGGGTCATTAAAGTTCAGAAATATTCTCCTCCAACTCCATTCTTTATTTTGTGGTTGAAGTTTGCAACTAGGGAGCATTTCCAATATTTTATTTAGAGCAATGGCATTGCTGCTCTCTGTTTCTGGCTGATATGTAGAATCATCAGTGTGATCAAAGCAGTGGAGCGATTTGGGTTGTGTAATTACTGGTGTTTTGGGTCTTTTTCTTATAGTAATATTAATTGATATATCATGATAGATAAGGAGCTGAAAACTAGTATGCAGAGGGCTCCTTGAGACGTGCAATTCTACTTGGACAGGAGAGTAGATTCTCTGTTCATCCAATTGTGGGCTTTTGGTAGAGAGTATCATGAATTCGCGCGACGTTAGCGGTTTCATACATGGGGAGCATTAGATGTAGGTAGAAGCAAGCAGTACAAAGCAACAATAATCCCTATTACCCCAATCCACCCCTTTACTCAGATAATGACCATTTAAGTACTTATTTCCATAGTGATCCTGTGATTCCTTTTTTCTTTGCATTTATTCAAGGTAGCATGGATACAAACCTATTACTACATTCATGCCTTGTATGTGTCTGCCTTGGTCATGCTTAAGTATCACATTATAGATGCATCCCATCTCTATCTTCCTTATTTGTGAACCACATCATAATGCATAGGCACTCTTCGACGCAACAGGGATGAGAGGATTTGTTGTTTTACGTTGGTCCTTGCCGACGTTAGCAATTTTGCTTGCATAGCAGGCCTTTTTTTCCGGAGGTAATTTCGCCAAGTGTATCATTTGATTTGGTTACCATGGAAGGGACTTGGAAGTGAAAGGTGACCATCTTTTGCAATATCTGTACCACCAAAACTCTGAACCTTGGATCATTTGTATTACTGAGGTTGCTGGCATGTAGTTAACCCTAGTCTCTGGCTACCATTTTGCTGCTTCGAGGAAATGAAGTTCAAAACCCTTGAATTCCCTTCCTTGACGTTCATCCTTTAAAATATACTCTTTCCTTTTATATGCCTTGTTCCTCATTCCGATTAAAAAGTTAGATTTATTTTAAGAGGATCATTTGATTTACCCTCTCTTTGTTTTTTAGTCAAATTGAAGCTGTTCGACAATGTGACTATCACAAGAGCTCAATTCTCTAAAATGTAATCAATTCAAATATACATATGTATGTTATTATCTTCGTCTCCTTTCCAAAGCCAGACGTAGATAATGTCATCATATAGTTGTTTACTTGATTGAGAAAAAGCTAACTAGCTGCTTTTTTCCCTTGTGCCTGCTTCTCTCTTGCCAATTGAATGCCCTTATTAGTTTAGTAAAGAAAATACAAGACTGTAGAAGATTAATGTAGCATTAGACTTCTCAAATCAGTGGTATGTTTCATAATTATTTATGGATTATGCTACTGTTTGAGCTGTTTTGTTTCATTTGGGTGACAGCTACTGGAAGAGGGAGAGGAGGGAAGAAATCGATCTAGCTTGAAGTCAAAACTTGAAGTCCCGGTACAGGTAACTCTGATGTTTGCTTGTTTTCATGGTCTTTAGTCCATATCTGCACCTTCTTAAGTTCCTAATAAGCTTCCTTTTTATGTATTATATCTTTTCTTTAATGGACGGGGAATCATTTTTATCATACCAGTAATCATAGTTTTTGGCTACCATTTCAGCAGATTAATTATATTATTTTATTTTTTTGTATTGCCATTTAAATGATGCTTCCTTTTGTTCAGAAAAGAACAATAAAAGTAACATTCTGGGAAAGTGTGCATTCTTATGGGACATCGTAAGAAGGAAATGAAACATGCTGTTGGGAGGGAGGAAGTGATTAAGATCTTCATCACTGTTTAAAAAGGAAATGAAACATGCTGTTGGGAGGGAGGAAGTGATTAAGATCTTCATCACTGTTGTTGTATGCTTGTTGTGGAAGGTAGATATTAGTGGTTTAACTAGGACAAACAAAGAAGTTTGCATATAAGGATACATTTTTGACATTTTCTTGTGGTACTCACCGTAATATAATTGGAGTTTTTCCCCATTATTATTGTTCCTTTTAAAAAATAGCTTGCCATTAGCTCTGGTAGACAGTAAGGGTTTACCCAGAAATAACTCAGCAATCACACTGTATATTTGTTACCTTTTGGTTTCCTAAATTAACTTTTATGTCCTTTTTTGATCATGAACTAAATTGCAACAGGCCGTCCTTAATTTGTCAGTCCCTGTGGAGCATTCCAAGGAAGTCAATGACTACAAGCATCTGATAAAGACCTTAGTTATGGGTAATTATCCCGTGTCCATTCTTTCATTTTCCATAATTTGAATACAGGAATATTAGATCTCCGATAAAAAAAAAAAAATGACGCCCTTCATAAATAAAAATTTGATACATATATCATTGTTATCTCAGACTAGCATATCCTGTCTTTATAATTATTGGGCATGATTTCAGGAATGAAGACAATTATTTGGAGCATTACTCATGCACATATACCCCGGTCACAGGTTTGTGAAATATTCTTGCTGTCGAATTTAGGTGCGAAGTCTAGTTTGATTTTATCTGCATTTTCAATAATTTAGGTTTCAACTTCCACAAATGGGACACCTCAGCAAGTGCTCACTTCGACATCTTCAAGTTCGTCAATACCGCTACCATCTAAAGGGATGAAAGAAGATGAGGTATCACTTAGTACATTATTTGCTTACACTTCAATTGTGGTCATTGACTGAATTTTGGAGTGTTCATAGGTTTGGAAAGCTTCTGGTGTTTTGAAGAGTGGTGTGCATTGCATGGCGCTGTTCAAGGAGAAAGACGAGGAGAGGGAAATTGCCCTTCTTTTTTCCAATATTTTGGCCATAATGGAACCACGAGATTTAATGGACATGTTTTCTTTGTGCATGCCAGAGCTGTTTGAGTGCATGATTTCCAATGCTCAGCTAGTCCACATCTTTTCCACCCTACTGCAAACCCCTAAAGTATTTCGCCCATTTGCGGACGTGTTAGTTAATTTTCTTGTGAGCAGCAAACTTGAGGTTCTGAAGCACCCAGATTCACCAGCTGCAAAACTTGTTTTGCATCTCTTCCGGTTTTTGTTTGGTGCCATTGTGAAGGCTCCTTCAGAATGTGAACGTATACTGCAACCTCACGTTCTTGTGATCATGGAAACTTGCATAAAAAATGCTAATGAGGTTGAGAGACCTATTGGTTATTTACAACTTCTTCAGATGATGTTTCGTGCACTTGGTGGAGGTAAGTTTGAACTTTTGCTGCGGGACTTGATTCCTACACTGCAGTCTTGTTTGAATATGTTGTTGGCCATGCTTGAGGGACCTACTGGTGAAGAAATGAAGGAACTTCTGCTTGAACTTTGCTTGACGTTGCCTGCACGGTTAAGTTCGCTGTTACCTCACCTTCCTTGTTTAATGAAGCCTCTTGTTATGTGTCTCAAAGGGAGTGATGATCTTGTCAGTCTTGGTTTGAGGACTCTTGAGTTTTGGATTGATAGCTTGAACCCTGATTTTCTGGAACCAAGTATGGCAAACGTTACCTCGGAGGTGATTTTGACGTTATGGTCTCATTTGAGGCCTGCACCCTATCCTTGGGGTGGGAAATCATTGCAACTTCTTGGCAAATTAGGTGGTCGTAACAGACGTTTTCTCAAAGAGCCTCTTGCACTTGAATGCAAGGACAATCCAGAGCATGGACTTCGATTAATCCTGACATTTGAGCCTTCAACTCCATTTTTGGTACCTTTAGATCGTTGTATTAGCCTTGCTGTGGCAGCTGTCATGCATAAGAACAGTTCTGTGGATTCTTTCTATAGGAAACAAGCTCTTAAATTTCTTCGTGTTTGCTTATCGTCTCAGCTCAATTTGCCTGGACTAGTTGCTGATGATGGATCTACATCTAGACAACTGTCAATGTTTCTAGTTTCTTCAGTTGATCCATCTTGGAGGAGATCTGAGACTTCTGATATCAAGGTAGTTTAATCATAGTTTAACTTCACAAGCTTCTGTTTTTGTTGTTTTGTTTTTTACACCAGCTAAATCTTCCCTCTATAGTTTTATTGCTTTTGATGGCTTTCTACTTGTACATCCTTTTTTATATGTTAGCTTTCTCAAATGTCATTTTCTTGGACCACCGTGAATATCTATGGTTTACAATAAGTAAATTGGGGCATTATTGTTCTGTTTATGGCGGAGTTTTTAGATTTTTCTGGTACCAAAATGCTGATATAGCCTGAGAGTTATCTCTTTAAGCCTTCACATCTTTAAATTCATATTTCGTTACTTTGTGAAGCCCAGTCGTAGTTTTCGTTGGCCTAAGCTTACTGTATCTTCTTAACGCGTAAAAATATATTTTTACACAATCAAAGAGTTATCTGATTTAAGTTTACATTTTCTCCAAATATGTTATATGTTGTTGTTTGTTCAATTTTAGAACTGTCAGATGAGTAATGAGTTTTATGATTATATGTAGCTGTACGGTATGATATGATAACAAGGGTTACTAGATGGAGCTTTATTTGGTGATGATATTTGTTGCCATAAATGGGTTACAACCATTTTGTGCAGGCTGACTTGGGTGTCAAGACGAAGACCCAACTTATGGCTGAGATATCTGTGTTCAAGATTCTGTTGATGACCATAATAGCTGCAAGTGCAGAACCCGACTTACATGACCCCAAGGATGATTATGTTGTCCATATCTGTCATCATTTTGCTATGATATTTCACATTGAGAGCCCAACAGGCCATACTTCAATTTCAGTCTCATCACTTGGTGGCCCTATGCTTCCATCCAATTCCAATTCCAATGTTAGTTCAAAGCCAAGAAATAGTATTTCACTGAAAGAGTTGGACCCTTTGGTCTTTTTAGATGCTTTGGTTGAAGTACTAGCAGATGAAAATAGACTGCACGCTAAAGCTGCTCTAAATGCACTCAATGTTTTTGCTGAGACACTTCTGTTCCTTGCTCGCTCTAAACATCCTGACATGCTTATATCACGAGGAGGTCCTGGTACTCCTATGGTTGTTTCCAGTCCTTCAATCAGTCCGGTTTATTCACCTCCTCCAAGCGTGCGACTTCCTGTTTTTGAGCAACTTCTACCTCGGCTTCTGCATTGTTGTTATGGAAGCACCTGGCAAGCACAAATAGGAGGAGTTATGGGACTTGGTGCTTTGATAGGAAAGGTCACTGTTGAAACTTTATGCATTTTTCAAGTACAGATTGTTCGGGGATTGGTTTATGTTCTTAAAAGGCTTCCTACACATACTACTAAAGAACAGGAAGAGACAAGTCAGGTGCTTACACAAGTTCTTCGTGTAGTGAATAATGTTGATGATGCGAACAGTGAAGCACGTAGACAAAGTTTTCAAGGAGTTGTTGGATATCTAGCTTCTGAATTGTTTAATGCAAACTCATCTGTTAATGTGAGAAAGATCGTGCAATCTTGTTTAGCACTTTTGGCAAGTAGGACTGGCAGTGAAGTTTCTGAATTGCTTGAACCTTTGTATCAACCTTTGCTACAGCCTCTTATCATGCGACCCCTGCGATCGAAGACCGTGGATCAACAGGTGAAATTGGTTTTTGTTTGATGTATCAGAGTTTTATTAAGTTATTATTAACTTTTCTTATGCAAATTTTAGGTTGGAACAGTTACCGCTTTAAATTTCTGCCTGGCTTTGCGGCCTCCTCTTCTTAAATTAACTCAGGAGCTTGTCAATTTTCTGCAAGAAGCTCTGCAAATAGCAGAGGCTGATGAAACTGTGTGGGTTGCGAAATTTATGAATCCAAAAGTGGCGACTTCTTTGAATAAGTTACGCACATCTTGCATTGAAATCTTGTGCACTGCCATGTCATGGTCAGACTTCAAAACCCAAAATCATTCAGAGTTGCGAAATAAAATCATTTCCATGTTTTTCAAATCCTTGACAAGCAGGACATCTGAAATTGTTGCCGTTGCAAAGGAAGGGCTACGACAGGTTCGCTGTCATTATGTGTAATTCTTTGTGGTGATACATCGGTTTCTTCTTTAAGCTGAACTCTATCAAACATTTGATTAATTGAATTGAAGTTCTAGAATTTACTGTTTCACATCTTCTTAGTGGACCTGCTTTTGATTTGCATTCTAATACTCAAAGTTGGATATTTGTGGATCTTGTTTGAGAGAAGGAGTCACTCTTCTGTAGGTGGAAAGCAAAGTGCACGTATACTTAAATCTTTCTGTTCATATTTCTTGGTTATAGCTGAATGGTATTTTGCTCTCAGGAGATGCCTTATCACTATGTCCCACTAACCTTAATTAAGAACAAAGTTCATCTTCTGATATGTTTTGAGTTATATGTGGAAAAGCTGATTACTATGCACTTTCATCATCATAAAATATTCGCTATGCTAGTGTTATATTTCTGTATGTAGATTGGCTGGTATTATAGTGATTGACTTCATTGTCATGATTTTTGAATTTTACTATCCCATTGCTCATTAAGATCAAAATTGAGTTTGGTAGTTTTCAAATTTCAGTGCATTTATGTGGGTCCATAGTGTAGATTTGGGAGAGGGAAAAAAAACTTGTATATAAATTAATGAAATGTATACAAAGGTATATACAAGATGAAAAAGTATTGCACTTTTGGTCCCTAACAATAATAAAGAGTACAAGTAGGTGACTAATATATATATTTCAACTCTCCCCCTCAAGTTGGTGCATAGATATCACACATGCCCAACTTGGATATCACAGTATAGAATGGACCACTAGCAACTCCATGTGTCATTATATCAGCCAGTTGTTCCGCTCTCTTGATGTATGGAACCTCTATATTTTTTAAGTCGAGATTATCTTTGATGTAGTTCCTATCAAGTTCAACATGCTTTGTTCTATCATGTTGCACAGGGTTGTTTGCAATTTTAATAGCAGCAGTGTTGTCACAAAAAAGTAACATAGGCTTGTCCGGACCAAAACCAAGTTCACTAAGGAGAAGTTTCAGCCATGTAAGCTCGGTAGTTCCATGATGTAATGCTCGATATTCCGCCTCAGCACTGGATAGTGAGACCACATTTTGTTTCTTACTCCTCCAAGTCACAAGATTGCCTCCAACAAATGATACATATCCTGATGTGGATTTTCTGTCCAGTCTCGATCCAGCAAAATCAAAATCCGTGTAACCCACAATATCTAAATGCCCCCTTTTTTAGTACAAAATGCCCTTGCCTGGAGAGGACTTCAGATATGCCAATATCCGGTTAACTGCACTCATATGTTGCTCACTGGGGTTATGCATGAATTGACTCACAACACTAACTGCATATGACAAATCAGGTCTAGTATGGGTTAGATAAATCAGCTTCCCCACCAATCTTTGGTATCTCTCTTTGTTTGTGGGGATCTGATCAGGATAAATAGACAGACCATGATTTACCTCAATAGGTGTGTCAACAGGGACACAAGCCGACATACCAGTTTCTGCTAAAAGGTCAAGAATGTACTTGCGTTGAGATAGGATAAGTCCTTGCCGGGACCGTGATACCTCAATGCCCAAGAAATACTTTAAAGTACCCAAATCCTTCATTTCGAACTCCTTTGTCAAATGGCTTCGGAGTTTCTCAATCTCACTGGGATTACTACCAGTAACAATCATATCATCCACATATACAATAAGCATAGTAATATCATGACCATCTCTCTTATAAAATAAAGTATAATCAGCCAATGCCTGTTTGAAACCATATTTTTTCATTGAACAGCTCAATCTTCCAAACCACGCCCTTGGTGATTGTTTTAGCCCATACAAGGCTTTCTTCAGCTTACACACATTACCCCCTGGAGGAGTGAAACCGGGAGGAGGGTCCATATACACTTCCTCTGTCAGATCACCGTGAAGGAATGCATTCTTAACATCAAATTGCCTCAATGGCCACTCAAGATTGACCGCTAGAGATAAGATGACTCTAACGGTATTCATCTTAGCTACTGGAGCAAAAGTTTCCTGGTAATCAATCCCATAAGTCTGTGTGTACCCTTTAGCAACCAATCTAGCTTTATACCTATCCACAGTTCCATCTGACCTGTATTTTAATGAGTACACCCACTTGCATCCCACGGTCTTTTTTCCTGGTGGTAATAAGATCATCTCCCAAGTAGAGTTCTTTTGGAGAGCATTCATTTCTTCTACCATAGCGGATTTCCACTTAGGTTGATCAATAGCTTCCTGAAAGTGATTAGGGATAGACACAGAAGATAGTTGGAGGGCAAACGTCAAATTAGTCTTAGATAAACGGTGGTATGAAATATAATCAGAGATGGGAAAGATAGCATTTGAAGAAGATTTCGAAAAACCAAACCTATCAGGCTTATTATGGACTCGAAGAGGATATCTCCTATCCTGAGTATCAATAATATCTAAAGCTGCCGGATTAGAATCAGAAACAGAGATAGGAATAGAAGGGATAAGCAGAGAAGGTACCTCATTTTCAATCTCCGAAGAATCCGATGGCACTGTAGAATCAATCAGAGGGCTATCAGGGTTTGAAGGGGATAATACAGGAGTGCAGGCATTGTCTAAATTTTTCCTTGTATAACACTTTTGGAGCAAGCGAGGTGATCTATCACCCTCAACTTGAGATTCATTTTGAGATTCCCCCTCTTTTCCAGAAATCCACACTTTCTTTTCCTCTAACCACACTTGTTCCTCTTCCTTACTACTAATCTCCCCCTGAAGAGGAACTAACGAAACATCATCAGAAAAAAATGATTCTGACTCGCAAAATTCTACATCCATAGAGACGTAGTATTTTCCCGTAGGGGGATGAAAACATTTGTAGCCCTTCTGGGAGCTAGAGTAGCCAAGAAAAACGCATTTCAGGGCACGAGGATCAAATTTATCTCTGAGATGAGAATGCACATGGACATAACACACACAACCAAAAATTTTGGGACAGATATTTAAAGCAGAGGGAATAGAATGAAACTTGGACAACATTCTTAAGGGAGTTTGAAAGTTAATGATGCGAGCAGGCATGCGATTTATGAGAAAGACAGCAGTTGTCACCGCCTCAGCCCAAAATCGTTTTGGAACACGCATAGTGAAACATAAAACCCGAGCTACTTCGAGAATGTGTCGATTTTTTCGCTCTGCGATGCCATTTTGTTGGGGTGTGTAAGCACAAGTGGTCTGATGGAGAATGCCGTGAGTCGAGAGGAAGTTTTCAAGAGTTTGGTTTACAAACTCACGACCATTGTCAGAATGAATAACTTTAACCCGTGTATGAAATTGTGTCTCAATCATTTTAAAGAATTTTGGAATAACATGAACGACTTCACCCTTAGATTTTAACAAATATATCCAACAAACTCTGGTACAATCATCAATGAAAGAGACAAAATATTTATGACCTGTAGGAGATGGAGTAGAGAAAGGCCCCCAAACGTCGGTATGAACACAAGTAAAAGGAACAGAACTTTTATTGAAACTGACTTTGAAAGGTACACGATGACTTTTGGCAAAAATACATTGTTCACATCGCATACTAGAACTAGGAATATTTTTAAATAAATTTGGGAACAAATGTTCTAAGTAAGTAAATGAAGGATGACCTAATCGACAATGCCACAAAAGGATCATATCTCTTGGAGAGGATTTACTAACAACTTGAAGACCATGGGTATCCTCAGTTTGCAAACGCCTTGTTCCCTCCAAAAAATACAGCCCTCCTCTCTCTCTACCAGTGCCGATCGTCATTTTCGTTCGATTGTCCTGAAATACACAATTGGTAGGTGAGAAGATGACGGAACAATCAAGCTGTTTTGTAATTTTACTAACAGATAAGAGATTAGTGGAAAAAGTAGGTGCAAGTAAAACGGATGACAGAGAGAAAGTAGGTGAAAATGAGACACTTCCTGCCCCGGTAACTTTGACATGAGTCCCATTAGCCACTTGAACAGACTGAACAGGCGGAGTTGTCAATGAGTCAAATGTACTGGGATTACAGGTAAAATGATCGGTAGCTCCAGAGTCTATAACCCAAAATTCAGATGTAATCACCTTGTTATCGGCCATTATTTCGAATTGTTAATGGCCGAAACTAAGGCTACGAAGAACAGAACTACCAACACGAAGCTGCCTGCCGCACGCACAAACTCCAAATTTGAGGGTCAATCCAGACAATGAATCACAGAGTGCTTCTACAACTTCACATGATGCACCAAAAACCACAAATTGAAATGATTCAACCAACCCACACCAACAGAAATAGCCGGCACCAGACCAAACTAAAGCCAAGCAAAAAACAGAACCTGCTGTCCAAATCCGGATCCGAACCAGAGGTTGACACCGATCCAGTCAACTCAAATTTGAAGCCCCTGGTCTCGAAGCCAATGGACAAGCCACAAAAAACCAACGTTGTTCGAGCCTCTCGCCTTCTCGACGGAGAGTTGCAGAGAACGAATCTGGATTTAGATTCGTTGAAGGAGAAGATAAATGAAAATCAAGAGAAAATCAAACTCAACAAGCAGCTCCCTTACTTAGTTGGCAACATTGTTGAGATTTTGGAAATGAACCCAGAGGATGAGGCTGAAGAAGACGGTGCAAATATTGATCTGGACTCGCAAAGGAAGGGTAAATGTGTAGTTCTAAAAACATGCTCGCCCGGGGAAGACGCGACGCCAACGGCGCGAAGAGAAACGTCAAGCTGTCGGCGACGCAGAGACGAGCAACGCAGTCGAGCTGCCAGGGAAGACGCGACGCCAGCTGTCGCCGGCGTAGGAGATGTCGTTGCCGGAGCAAGGTCGGAATCGGCGCCTAGGGTTTTACACCGGCTCTGATACCATGTAGATTTGGGAGAGGAAAAAAAAAACTTGTATATAAATTAATGAAATGTATACAAAGGTATATACAAGATGAAAAAGTATTGCACTTTTGGTCCCTAACAATAATAAAGAGTACAAGTAGGTGACTAATATATATATTTCAACTCATAGTTATCCAATATCCATCAAGAAGGAAATGAGAACAGAAGGAAAACCTTTCTCAACTATTCCTCTCCTAATAAGTTTTTGGGATTTTATTGCTGCATAGTCCCCAGAATTGCTATATACTCTCTTCTAAAGAAACATATGAGTGATGAATGTTAAGCTAAATTGATTTCACAGCATATGGATCCCTACCTAGGTTATGAAATGCTTGCTAGGTAATATTTATTTTAAGTGCAGGGCTAGTCCTCTAAATATAATTATTGTTTGCTTTACCATGTTTTAGGTTATTCAGCAGCAAAGGATGCCAAAAGAACTTCTGCAGAGCAGTTTGAGGCCTATATTGGTTAATTTGGCGCATACCAAAAATCTCAGCATGCCACTCTTACAAGGTCTGGCCCGCCTGCTTGAGCTTCTATCTAACTGGTTCAATGTTACCTTAGGTGGCAAATTGTTGGAGCATCTCAAAAAATGGTTGGAACCTGAGAAACTCGCACAGTGCCAGAAGTCTTGGAAAGCTGGTGAAGAACCAAAAATAGCTGCTGGTTAGATATGCTCCACCATACATTATTAGACATTCCAACATTAGTTCATTATAATTATATATAGATGTTCTGTTTTGATTCTGCTTGAAATTTTGCAGCTATCATCGAGCTCTTCCATCTGCTTCCTTCTGCAGCTGGGATGTTTCTAGACGAGCTTGTGTCATTGACTATTGATTTGGAAGCTGCCCTTCCACCCGGACAGTTTTATAGTGCGATCAACAGTCCATATCGCCTCCCTCTCACTAAGTTTCTTAATCGGTATCCCACAGCTGCTGTTGATTATTTTCTTGATCGATTATCTAACGACAAGTACTTCAGGCGGTAAGTAGAAAAGCATTATTGAAACCTTTTCCTAGTTGACTTACAAGTTGCCAGCAGAGAATTTTTTGTTCACGTTTCTGCTAATTTTTTTGGCAATCCAGATTTATGTATATAATACGGTCAGATGCTGGCCAACCTTTGAGAGAAGAACTCGCAAAATCACCAGAAAAGATAATAGCTAGTGCTTTCCCTGATTTTTTGCCCAAATCTGACATATCAACAGCTCAGGAATCATTCAGTTCGCCTGCTGTTTTAATGGGTGATGGAGGCCTTATTACTCCTAAAGCCGAGAATTCTGTTCAGCCAGCTACCACTTCAGGTGTAGCATCTGAAGCTTATTTCCAGGGTCTTGCTTTAATCAAGACTCTTGTGAAATTGATGCCTGGGTGGTTGCAAAATAACCGTGTTGTATTTGATACATTGGTTCTCATATGGAAGTCCCCAGCCAGAATTTCCCGTTTGCAAAATGAGCAGGAATTAAACCTAGTGCAAGTAAGTTGAATGTCTAAGCAAATATCACTAGATTTGTGTACATCCTGTTATAGGTAGCTTATTTTTATACCTGATCAACAATTCTATGATTTGACCTCTCTTTTTTGTAAGATTTAACAGCTCAACCTGCAAGGATGGCAGTGTGATTTAGTATCTTGCTTTCTATCCTTGTTTATATCAGCTCCTTCTTTTCTTTTCCTTGCTGCTCTCTCTAAGTTGGAGTACAAGAGCTATATGCAACAAATGGACATGTATATTAAAAGTCTGATAACTCCTGCTGGTTCCTTTATTTCTGTCCGTATTAACTCATACTCACAGGAAGAGAGAGAAAAACACAGAAAGGAGTACTTTCTTTTTACTTTTCTTTTGTCTTCCCTTTCCCCTCTCATTTAGAGTATTGACGGAAGCAATGAAATACTTTGCACCCAGTCCAATTCTATTTGGTCTTGCTTCATGCTTCAGAAAGTTCTCTTAGAAGGCCTTTTTGAAATTCGCATTTCAGTATTGATTTCATGAGAAGTTCTATGTTGGGATATTGTGAAATGATTTTCATTTTTTATTTTGGATAGATGGAATTTTATTTAGTCACAAATGTGTAACTGCTTTGCGAGCACTTTTTACTTCCTGATGGAAGTATGAAAAATTAAGAAATGTTTCTTTTTCAAAATTTGGTCTTCCCAAACTCTGTTTCCAAGATCCATTCCCATTTTCTCCCTTAAAAGTCCTCAGAGGGATGATCTTTTCTTGAAGTCCTACAGGAAACAAATCTATGCCCCGTTTGACTCTCTTTAAATTAAAACTCTTTATTCTTCATACTCATTTTTTAGCACACGTTCACATAGTAAAATATTCTGCATGTAAACCCAAAACTTTCCCTCCTTTTTAACCGCACGTTCTTAAAAAATTTACTATTTAAAACACCATTTCTCCCCAATTTCTCTTTACAATGGCCATCAAACAAGGGCTATATACAGCTACTTTTTCCGACATGTCTTACAACCATTAAAAGGACTCCCTGGTCTCTTCAAAATTTTCTCAGAATGCTGCTTAAAGGAGTTTGCTTCTCTACCTCTCTGCTTCTCTATAAGTTCATGTTTTGCCGTGTTAAAGGGAGGAAGAGAAACAAGTTTTTGATAGGCCTCTAATCAGATTTTTTTATACTAGGCGCAAAAAGAAAAGCAGTCGCACCATGGAGCCAACCAAATGACAAACAAGGCACAGCAACTTCTAGAATTATACTGTGGTTACTCATTCTGTTAAGGGCTGTTATTCAGTTTGTTAGTCAATCTGTTAGAGTTAGTTATGGGGAGGGTTATATATAAGGGGGAGGAAGGCAGGAGGGGATATGGAAAAAAATAGTGAATGCACTTGTGGAGACGGCCAGCTTCTCGAATTGCTGGAATTATCTTTCATTTTAATTGTCGTCCTAAGTTTACACTTTCAATTAAATATAACCCAAAAAATCCCAAAAAGCTACTGTCTACTTATTGCAATTACATTCCTTCTTCAGGCAGTCTTGAACTTTGCATTTGTTCTCCTTTATCTGCCATACCTGCACACCACATCAACTCACTCCCCATACCCAGCCCAACCCCCAATCCCCATTCTGAAACAGACGACCCTGGTGAACACAATCCCTCATCGCCCCAATCTCTTCCCAAAATTCTCCACTCCCTTCAAATGGCTTAACTGATGCCGAGATACAATCAAAACTGGAAAAGGGCCTTTGCTACCGCTGTGATGAGAAATTTACCATTTTTCACTGATGTAAAAACAAGGAGCTTCAGGTTATGGTGATTAGGGAAACCGAGGAAGAAGATAGTGAAGGTAGTGAAATTTTGTCCGTCGGGAGGCGCCGGTCTGCGAACAACAGGAGACTACCGGCAAAGAGTTGACAAGGGTGAGTGCATTAGTAGAGTTGTCTATTAACTCGGTGGTCCGGAAACGTTGAAGTTGAGAGGATTCATTGATGCAAAGGAAGTAGTGGTACTGATTGATTGTGGGGCCTCTCATAACTTCATTTATGTGGAGGTGGTCCAACAGCTTGGCCTCCAACTGTCCAGGACCACAGGGTACGAAGTAATCGTGGGTACAGGCCAAACTGTTAAGGGGGAGGGCATAGGCAGAGGTTTGAAGCTGCAACTACAGAATTTGTCCATGGAGGATGACTTCTAACCTTTAAGATTTGGAAGCTTGGATGTCATCTTACAAATGCAGTGGCTGCGCAAAATGGGGGAAATGAATGTGAATTGGAGGAATCTCACCATGACCTTCAATGTAGCCGACGTGAAGGTAACCTTGACAGATGATTCTAGCATGAGCTGAACCTCTGTATCCTTGAAATCTATGTTGAAAGCACTCAGGGCACGAGGACAGGGGGTCTTGCCCGAATTGGGAAACATAACAGTCATGGCCGAAACTCCTTTCCCAAGACCCCCAGAAATTATTACCGAAGTGTTGAAAGACTTTGCTGCTGTTTTTGAAAGTCCCAATCATCTTCCCCCTTCGAGAAATCGTGACCATACCGTTAATTTGCAGCCAGGGGCTGCCCAAGTCAGCGTTCGACCTTACTGTTACCCCCATTTCCGAAAGAACGAGATAGAGAAACAGGTGCGAGAAATGTTGGCTGCAGGCATTATTCAGTATAGTATCAGCCCTTTTTCGAGTTTGGTATTGCTGGTAAGGACCGGAGTTGGAGGTTTTGTGTCAATTATCGGGCTTTAAACAAGGTCACGGTCCTCAACAAGTCTCCCATACCCATTATTGATGAGCTGCTTGATGAGCTTAATGGGACCACCATATTTTCAAAGATAGACCTGAAATCGGGATATCATGAAATATGGGTGAGGCCAGACGATGTGCTGAAAATTGCATTCCGGACATTATGAGTTCCTCGTCGTGCCATTCGGCTTGACGAATGCCCCAACAACTTTCCAATCTATTATGAGTGATATTTTCAGAAGCTACCTTCGAAAGTTCGTTCTGGTGTTCTTTGACGATATCCTGATATACAGCTGCGCGAAGGAGGAACATAGATGGGGTGCCCATTAGCTACATGCCTGTACTACAGTCCATTTGAGGTGTTGGCGAGGGTGGGAAACATGTACTGCTTAGCTCTACCGGTTACCACTCGTGACCACCCCGTGTTCCATGTTTCGCAATTGAGAAAAGTTGTGGGAGATGCGCATGTAATTTCACTGCTGCCTCTTCAACTAGGTGAAGACTGGGAATTGCTTGTAGAACCAGATTTTGTATTAGGATACAGACCTACTAATCAGAAGACATCTGTAGGAATGGGAATGGAAGTCTTGATTCAGTGGAAAGGGAAGTGACATCGGAACCATTCGACCTGATCAATTAGCAGTTCCCCACTTTTCACCTTGAGGACAAAGTGACTGCATTTGTTTTTTTTTTGGGGGGTGGGGGTGGGGGTGTATTTGATAGGCCTCCAATCAGATTTATTTATACTAGGCGCAAGAAGAAAAGCAGTCGCACTGTGGAGCCAACTAAATGGCAAACAGGGCACAGCAACTTCTAGAATTATTCTGTGGTTACTTACTCATTCTGTTAAGGGCTGTTATTCAATTTGTTAGTCAATCTGTTAGGGTTAGTTATGGGGATGATTTATAGTAAGGGGGGAAAAGGCAGGAGGGGATATGAAAAAAATAGTGAATGCACTTGTGGAGACGGCCAGCTTCTCAAATTGCTGGAATTATCTTTCATTCCAATTGTCATCTTCAGTTTACACTTTCAATTAAATACAACCCAAAAAATCCCCAAAAGCTACTGTCTACTTATCGCAATTACATTCCTTCTTCAGGCACTCTTGAACTTTGTATTTGTTCTCCCTTGAAGTATCTGCCATACCTGCATACCACAGCAACTCACTCTTATCAGTTTTCTTCTCTCTCTCTTCTTCATATATTTGAAGTTATTTTCATTTCATTAGTTCTTATGAATAAGCATCAAACTGATCAAAGATGGTATAGAATTAAAACCATACAATAAGATAATTTTGATGAATTTATTACACAACTCTAAATAATTTGAAATAAAATAATCAAAAGAAATGATCAAATGTCTAGGGTGTGTTTGAGCCACATTATTTTGAAAGAATGTATTCTAGAATAGTAGATTGATAGAGAATGTGTGGTTGAAAGAGAAGGAAAAGTTATGTGATGGAAAATATTATTTTATTGAAAAATGTGTGGTTGAAAATGAGTAGAAGAATGAAAATGAAAATTTTAATGTGTACCAAACAGGGGCCTAATGATAAAAATTTTCTGACAAGGATGAACATTCCACTATATCAGATAATAACTTGATATGCAACAATCAATTAAAATAATTGAGTTTCTTGAATTACTTTGATTCGGAGAGAAGATTCTGATGGCAATAATAATAATAATAACATCATCATCTTCGTGATACGTTTTAATTAAATTGGAAATGACTTGTAAAGGAAAATATATATTGATTTTTTCTCTATTGGGTGTCGCAAGTTACTCATGAACTATGATATGATTGCAGTTTTCTCATATTTATGCTAGGCAATTGGGTTTCATGATATTTCAATATGTTAACTTACTAATTCATTCTAATCATGATGAATAAGTGCAGGTGAAAGAAAGCAAGTGGCTTGTCAAATGTTTCCTGAATTACTTTAGGCATGATAGAACGGAGGTTAATGTGCTATTTGATATTCTATCCATCTTCTTGTTTCGCACATGTATAGATTTTACTTTCTTAAAGGAGTTCTATATTATTGAGGTACGTTCAACATTTAAGGTATAATGATTATTTTTGTATTTGATTAATTATTTCTTTCGTCGTGTCGTTTTTCTATTTTTCGATAATGGATTATCAATATTTCTATATAGGTTGCTGAGGGCTATCCACCCAACATGAAGAAAACTCTGCTTCTTCATTTTCTGAACCTTTTTCAATTAAAACAACTAGGCCATGATCACATGGTGGTTGTAATGCAAATGCTCATTCTTCCAATGTTAGCTCATGCCTTCCAGAATGGCCAAACTTGGGAGGTCATTGATGCTGCTGCAGTCAAGATAATTGTTGACAAGCTTCTTGACCCTCCAGAGGAGGCAAGTGATTTATTTTGTATGTTTTTGGTGTTTCACATTTATGGCTATTATCCTCCAAACACTTGCATAACAAGCTCTTGAACTTGGCTGTCTTTCTGTATGGGAATCATGTTTCTTTCATATGTGTCAATAGATATCTGCTGACTATGATGAGCCCTTGAGGATTGAGCTTCTGCAGCTGGCCACATTGCTTCTCAAGCATCTTCAGAATGATCTTGTTCATCACCGTAAGGAACTTATCAAATTTGGCTGGAATCATCTCAAACGTGAAGATAGTGCCAGTAAGCAGTGGGCTTTTGTTAATGTTTGCCACTTCTTGGAGGCCTACCAAGCTCCTGAGAAAATTATACTGCAGGTTCTTCCATAATCCTGTAACCATGATATAACAAATACATTCTGTAATGTTTTCCTTCCATTTCAAATTCACTGTCTTGGTCTAGCCCAACTCGGTCATGTAGTTGAGAGTACTGAATATGTTACTTCTAGATAGACCTAAGTTGCGTGATTTTACTTTTTATGTTTCTTAGAGGATATAAAAGTTGATATATTAGATAAGTGGTTTGATGATTCTGTATTTAAACGAAGTATAAAGACACTTTGATAAGTGGAATTATTTGGAAAGGCCGACTTAGAAACAAAGACAACCAAATACTTCCTCAAGAGTATTTTGCATGCCCAATAAAGATAATATTGCACTTTCCATCTTGATTTCGACCTAAAGAATTTTCTACCCCAGTTTGAGGAGTCAACCAACTTGCTGATGAATTTTTTGTTTTGCAGTCAACTTTCCTGAGGATATAGTTCCTTTTTTTCTTTTTTTGGTCTATTCTGAAATTTAGGATGTGCCATTATCTTTAAAGTATTAGGGAATTTATCCATTTGTTGGGAAGAATCTTGACTTGCTATGAGCTAGAATAATGTTGTTGTCTAATCTGATTCGTGCTACAATTATGAAATCTTTTATCCTGGTATCTGAAAATGGTTATGATGGGGGAAATGGGTATATGTTTTAATTGAATTACGGGTTAATTGATTAATTAATTTCTGGTGGGCTTTCAGGTCTTGATATTTTGTGCTGATTGGACTTATCAGTAGTAGTTATATGATGTGGTCATTGGTGACATTGTTAGATAATGTTGGTGATTGTTGTTTGTAACCTGTATTTCATTTAATAGACATCTTTTAAATGTAACAACGGATATTCCGAGTTTCTAGAGTCTAGTCTTGGTTTCAAAAGAATTCTGTCTTTTACATGGAATAAAACATGTTAAAAAATTCTTTTTTCTTAATTTTTATTGTTAATTTAAGTAGACTGTCTTTGAGTAGAATGCAAGAGCTGTAAGAGATGGAGAACAGTTCCTTCCATCCTTACATATGCTTCTTTGCTTGTGACTTTAGATCTTGATGACCCCTCCCCAAAAAAGGAGGAAAATTCCCTATCCTACACAGGGTGAAGTCATATAGCAATTTGAGAATTTCTTGCATTCATATCAAGATAGACCAAGTGATGACCTTCATAGCACATCTTACTGCCACCAAACCCCCAAAACTCAATCAGAAATAACTTTGTGCAAAGATAGTGGAGAATACAATGACCTCCATAAACAGTGAACTTCGTCTTCCACAGCTACCCAGCAAATGAGAGTAAAGGATTCATCTTTTTATACAGAGACGTGATTTGGCTACAGTTTCACAGGCATTGATATTCTGCATATGATTGCTGCAATAATTTCCGTGTCGTGCATGCTTATTCCAGTACTACGTATTTATAGTGATAATTTCTGTACTTTTTTTTTTCGGTTGTCTCTAACACCAATCAAAACGGCTGGGTTTGGAGTAGTATCTAAAAGTCAATGCTGTTGAGTAACCAATTGGCCTAAAATAATAATGCAATTGTCAGTGTTGGTGGTACCTGGCTGGAATATATGGCATAAAATAAATCACTACCTAACTGATATAGGGTGGACTGAAAAATCTGATGACTTAATATGTATTTGGTGGTGTTATCACTGTGCACACATTCACTTTATGTCTTATTAACAGATCATCTAACATCATCTTCGAACACAGGTTTTTGTCGCACTTTTAAGGACTTGCCAGCCAGAGAATAAGATGTTGGTCAAACAAGCCCTTGATATACTAATGCCAGCACTTCCACGAAGATTGCCTCTTGGCGATTCTCGTATGCCAATATGGATACGTTACACAAAGAAAATTCTTGTTGAAGAAGGCCACTCGATGCCTAATCTTATCCATATATTCCAGCTCATTGTCCGCCACTCAGATCTTTTCTACAGCTGTAGAGCACAATTTGTGCCTCAGATGGTGAATTCTCTTAGTCGCCTAGGGTTGCCATATAATACTACAGCAGAAAATAGGCGTCTCGCAATTGAACTTGCTGGATTGGTTGTCAATTGGGAAAAACAAAGGCAAAGTGATATGAAGAAAGGGCCTAATAATGATGGAAATGGTCAGATTACTGATGGAATTAATCATGCCTCTGCTGCAGGAGATCCGAAGCATTCAGTTGACGGGTCTACATTTTCTGAAGATTCAAGTAAGCGTATAAAGGTTGAACCAGGTCTGCAGTCCCTTTGCGTCATGTCCCCTGTTGGTAACTCTTCAATTCCTAACATCGAAACTCCTGGATCTGCTGGGCAACCTGATGAAGAGTTCAAGCCTAATGCGGCCATGGAAGAGATGATCATCAATTTTCTTATAAGAGTACGTCTAAAATTTCCCTTCGACATTTTCATTGATCAGTTAAACTATAAGATTGCGACTATTTGTTATCCTTTATTCGAAGTCTTAGATTTACCAGTCCTCTGTAGTAACAGTAAGTAAAACATTCTAATTTCAGCCAAATAAGCAAATAAAGTTTGTAGCATAAGAACATATTTACTTATTAAATTCTGTCAATTTGCCTCAGCTGAAAATTAAACATGTTATTCTTCCCATACGTTGTTTGTATTTTATTGGCTTAATTTGTCACTTGACATTTCATTCAACATTGAGGATCGTAGCTTGAATAGATAAAATTAACTAGTTCAAGTTAGTATTTTGTGTTGATATCTTATATTTGTATCATATTTAAATTTTAAATTCCTGGTTTGAAAGGACACGTTTGGGATGTTCTGCCAAAAAACCCGCAACACACAAAGGCTTCTGCATCTCAATAAGTGATTGAATATAGCAAAGGCATCCCAAGCTGAAAAGGAAATAAATGGTCATGTGGAGACGCTATCTATGATCCAGATCCATCCTAGGAATCATATTTAAGCTCTATGGCAGTGTGGCTAGTCTTCTCTATTTGGACTTTCCTAGTGTAGCTGACTGAAACATCTGATTTAGCTTAACGAAGGGAACAAAGAGGCTATTTTTGGACTAGCTATAGCTGGAAGTGGGATATTGAATTTAAGATCAGGGCTTATACCGTTGTACGTGGGTTTTAGAGCTCAACTGTACATTTCCCCATTTACATTCACTATATCCTAAATCACTTCTATCCAACTCCACCCCGCTGCATTCGTTACTGTTATGGTTTTTACATCATTGTTTGTTTACGAGGTCGTACTCAATTTGCTTCTTACTGATGTATGCTTAATTACAGAAATTCTTGCATAATTTCTTGATGACACTGCCTTTTTATATGCTAATTATACATTTAACTTCCATTTCTCTGACACAAATAGCGGCATTTACCATGTACACATTTATTTGAACTTATTAAGATGGTAATAGCTCAAGGTAGATGATTTAGTTCATTATCTCTAATTTCTATTAGTCTCTTGGTCATTTTTCAAGCTTATCCAAGTGCTGGGGATCTTTTGCTATAACCAGTAACTTTGATTACTAATTCTCTTTAAATCTGGGATTAAAAAAAATATATATTTGTTTTGTTTTTTTTGTAAATTTCTAATTATTTGTACATGTAATATTACTATAAGTTCTGTTCATTATAGTTGGTTACACAATGATTTTAAGTGAAGATAATAAATACTCGTCCTCTTTATTTTGCTGTGATTTTGGTATTTAGGTTGCTTTAGTGATAGAGCCCAAGGATAAGGAGGCAAGTCTAATGTATAAACAAGCTTTGGAGCTTCTATCACAGGCTTTGGAAGTGTGGCCCAATGCTAATGTCAAATTCAATTATTTAGAGAAGCTGCTGAATAATACTCCATCCTCCCAATCGAAGGACCCATCTTCAGCCCTAGCTCAAGGTCTGGATGTGATGAACAAGGTCCTGGAGAAGCAACCTCACTTGTTTGTTCGAAATAATATCAACCAGATTTCCCAAGTATGAATCTTTGCAGAATGGTGATTTTATCTAGATTTTTAATAGGCTATGGCTTCAACATTACCTCTTAATTGGTAAATTTTTCACAGGTTCTTGAACCATGTTTCAAGTTTAAAATGATAGACGCTGGAAAGTCATTGTGCTCCCTGTTGAAGATGATCTCTTCTGCATTTCATCCAGAAGCAGTCAATACGCCTCATGAAGTAAAGATGTTGTATCAAAAAGTGGAGGAGATTGTACAGAAGAACCTTGCCGCTGTTGCAACTCAGATTTCTGGGGAAGATAATTCTGGTAGCACGATTAGCTTTGTGCTGTATATCATCAAAACCTTGTCAGATGTGCACAAAAACTTCATTAATCCATCGAATTTGGTTCATGTCCTTCAGCGCCTTGCAAGAGATATTGGATTATCAAGCGGCTCTTATGCTAGACAAGTATGCCCCTGCTTTCCTATTAGGATACTATTAAAGTTCACTCGTCAGGTCTTAATAAGATAAATTTGATTGTATGTTTGACCACCTATAGGGCCCATTTTCTCTTTGCCAAGTATATCTTGAAGTAATTGACAGGATCCCAGTTTTCACGTTTTATGTTCTTGAATTGACAGGATCCCAGTTTTCACGTTTTATGTTCTTGAAACGTCATGCTGCGTATGCATGATTATAGCTGCTATGTACATCATTTTTCTTGTGCTTCAGTTGGACTGATACCATTATATTCAATCTTTATGCAGGGTCAGAGATCTGATCCAGATTCTGCTGTAAGTTCTTCTCGTCAAGGTGCTGATTATGGGATTGCCATTGCTAATTTGAAATCTGTTTTGACACTCGTCAGTGAAAAAGTCATGATTGTTCCAGACTGCAAGCGATCTGTAACACAGATTTTGAACTCCTTACTCTCTGAGAAGGGCACTGATCCTTCTTTGCTTCTCTGCATGCTAGATGTAATAAAGGGATGGATTGAAGATGATTTTAGTAAACAAGGCACACCTGTTGCGTCTAGTATGTTTCTTACTCCTAAAGAAGTTGTTGCTTTCCTTCAGAAGCTTTCACAAGTTGATAAGCAGAACCTCTCTCCTAGTTTCCTAGAAGAGTGGGATCGGAAATATCTTGACCTTCTTTTTGGACTTTGTCCTGACTCATTTAAGTAAGTCACATCCTTCGTGTCTTTCGTTCTTTTAATTTTAAATTCAACTTATTATAATGGAGTTGTCTTTCAGATATCCTTCACCTCTACGCCAAGAAGTGTTTGAGAAAGTAGAGAGGAAGTTCTTACTTGGTTTAAGGGCAAAAGATCCTGACATCCGGATGAAGTTCTTCTCTCTTTATCATGAGGCCCTTGCGAAAACATTGTTCACGAGACTGCAATACATTATTCAATTTCAAGACTGGGAGGCTTTAAGTGATGTCTTTTGGCTCAAACAAGGCCTTGATCTTCTTTTGGCCATTCTAGTTGAGGATAAACCTATTACACTGGCTCCAAACTCTGCAAAAGTTCCACCTCTTATGGTATCGGGTGCGATTTCTGATGGTACTGTTGTGCAGCCAATGGTTACTGATATTGTAGAAGGCTCTGAAGAGGCACCTCTAACACTCGATAGCCTTGTGTCAAGGCATGCAGAGTTTCTGAATGAAATGAGCAAACTTCGGGTATACTATCTAATTTTGACCCTTTTCTGAATTAAAAATTGTGTTGTTCTTATACTCAGTTTTGAATAGTATGCATAAATAAATGTAAAAGCAGTTGTCTAGGTGGATGATGTACTTATTACTAAAAGGGCATTTTACATTGGTTTCTGTACTCCCCTCCTGTCTTTGTTATGATGGCACAAGCCACTGTGAATTCTCCATCTCTTTATTCAATCATGATATTTTCTTTGGACAAAGCCTACAACAATATTTGTTTTTGTGTCAGGCTGAATTTTTGGCTGTAGTATAGTAATTTTGTTTTGGAGTGATGTTTATAGGCATTGCAAAATCTCTATAAATTTATTAATGCAAGTAATTTTCGGGTTCTTTTGGATCTGGATTTATTGTAGGTTGCGGATCTTATTGTTCCACTGAGAGAGCTGGCCCATACAGATGCAAATGTTGCATATCATTTGTGGGTCTTGGTGTTTCCTATTGTTTGGATGTCCTTACAAAAGGAAGAACAAGTAGCACTAGCTAAGCCCATGATAGCTCTCTTATCGAAAGACTATCACAAGAAGCAGCAATCATATCGACCAAATGTTGTGCAAGCTCTTTTAGAAGGACTTCAGTTAAGCCATCCCCAGCCACGGATGCCCAGTGAACTCATTAAATACATTGGAAGGACATATAATGCATGGCATATTGCATTAGCACTGCTAGAAAGTCATGTGATGTTGTTCTTGAATGACACAAAGTGTTCCGAGTCTCTGGCTGAGCTTTATCGATTACTTAATGAAGAAGATATGAGGTGTGGTTTGTGGAAGAAACGGTCAGTTACTGCAGAAACTAGATCTGGTCTTTCACTTGTTCAGCATGGTTATTGGAAACAGGCACAAAGCCTTTTCTATCAAGCTATGGTGAAGGCTACTCAAGGTACTTACAACGATACTGTACCTAAAGCTGAGATGTGTCTTTGGGAAGAGCAATGGCTCCATTGTGCTACTCAACTCAGTCAATGGGATGTGCTGGTGGACTTCGGCAAAATTGTCGAGAATTATGAAATACTACTTGATAATCTCTGGAAAAAACCTGACTGGGTGTATATGAAAGATCATGTTATTCCAAAAGCTCAAGTAGAAGAAACTCCCAAACTTCGTACTATCCAAGCATATTTTGCCCTTCATGAAAAAAGTATAAATGGTGTGACGGAGGCCGAAAACCTAGTTGGTAAAGGTGTTGATCTTGCTTTGGATCAGTGGTGGCAATTGCCTGAAATGTCCATTCATGCAAGAATCCCTCTTCTTCAGCAATTTCAGCAGCTAGTTGAAGTTCAAGAATCAGCTAGGATTGTAGTGGATATTGCCAATGGAAATAAACTTTCTGGTAATTCTGTTGGTGGGCACGGTGGTCTATATGCAGATCTCAAGGATATCCTTGAGACATGGAGACTGAGAACTCCAAATGAATGGGACAATATGTCTATTTGGTATGATTTGCTCCAGTGGAGAAATGAAATGTATAATGCAGTTATCGATGCATTTAAGGATCTTGTCAATACAAATCCTCAGCTACATCATCTTGGTTTCCGCGACAAGGCATGGAATGTCAATAAGCTTGCCCATATTGCCCGCAAGCATGGCTTGTATGATGTTTGTGTGTCTATACTAGATAAATTGTATGGTCACTCTACTATGGAAGTTCAGGTGCTGTGTACTATTCACGTTTACTTTTTAGCTCTCTTCCCACCTTGATCTCCATTCGTATCTTCATCATCAGCCTCCTGGCTGAGTGGAGGATATGATGTGGTGGTAGTAGGATAAATTATTTCATTGACGAGTTTTTTTTCCTTGTTTTTCGGTTTTGTATTGTATTTACAGGAGGCTTTTGTTAAAATAAGAGAACAAGCAAAGGCATATTTGGAAATGAAGGAAGAACTAGTTACTGGTCTTAATTTGATAAATAATACTAACCTAGAGTATTTTCCCATCAAACACAAGGCTGAAATCTTTCGCCTGAAGGGTGATTTTTTGTTAAAGCTTAATGATTGTGAAGGTGCTAATCTTGCGTATTCAAATGCCATCAATCTCTTCAAGAACTTGCCTAAAGGATGGATTAGTTGGGGAAATTATTGTGACATGGTAATGTATTGATCATGTTTAGTTACCAATTTTTTTTATTTCTTTAGTAGCTTGAATGCCTATTCTGCTGTCTCCAGGCTTACAGAGAAACCCGTGAAGAGATTTGGTTGGAATACGCTGTGAGCTGCTTTCTTCAGGGCATCAAATTTGGAAGTCCTAATTCCAGAAGTCATCTAGCCCGTGTCCTGTACCTACTCAGCTTTGACCCCTCCAATGAACCTGTAGGGAGGGCTTTTGACAAATACTTGGATCAAGTACCTCACTGGGTTTGGCTTTCCTGGATTCCTCAACTATTGTTATCCTTACAAAGGACTGAAGCTCCACATTGCAAACTTGTTTTACTTAAAATTGCCACTGTATATCCTCAGGTAGGTCTTAATTTGCTTTTAGAAATCATTAGTCTAGTTTTCAATATTAATCTTTCTGATGTTGATACCATCTTTTAAATTTAGGCACTATATTACTGGCTGCGGACATATTTGCTCGAACGGCGTGACATTGCAAACAAATCTGAATATGGCAGAATGGCAGTGGCTCAGAGAACACAACAAAATGTCTCTGGTTCTATTGCCTTGGCCAGTGGAAGTTCACGCGTGACCGGTCAGAGTGGCAGTTCGTTAGCCTCAGACAATCAGATTCACCGAGGAGTTCAATCTACTGGAGGTCTTGGTTCGCATGATGGCAGCTCTCAGGTGCAAGAACCTGAAAGGTCAGCTACTGTTGAAGGCAGCATACCATCTGGTAATGATCAATCATTGCATCAGAGTTCGTCCAACAATGATGTTGGTCAGAATGCATTGAGGCGTAACACAGCATTGGGATTTGTCGCCTCTGCTGCCAGTGCGTTTGATGCTGCAAAAGACATAATGGAGACTCTTAGAAGCAAACACACCAATCTGGCTAGTGAACTCGAGGTAAGTGTCAACTTTTCTTTGCATATGATGCCCTAATCTTTTCATTTTTAAAATAAATAAATAGACAAGAACCTTTCATTTACTTGTTTAACATGTCTGCCTAAATTACGAGGTTTAGTGTGGTAGATTCCCAAACAATTATTGTATTAAATGAATGTTTGTATGCGATTGATGGTAACCTGTTAATAAATTTGGAACTGCAATTGACAGTAGCTTTAATTTGAAGAATGAAATAACAGAATGAAATGAATTACGAGGTAAGCTTTCGTGAGAAGCCTATTATCTCCCAATTCACACTCGCAATGTGAATGAAAAAAAAGAAAAAAAAAAAAAAACTACCCAATCCCCATGCTCACCCCTTTTCACTGGGCATTCACTTTTTATTACTGAAATTCATCTTTTACCTCTCCCTACAAAAATAACTGAGAGACTCGAAATAATAAAATCCCCTGCTTCTCTGCTGCTGGCTGCTATTGTGAATCTGCTCGCTCTTTCCACACCTGGCATAGGTAAATTGCATTGGGGGAAATTTGACAATAAAATGATTTGACTTTGTTATTGGACACTCCGTTTGCAGATTTTGCTGACAGAAATTGGCTCAAGATTTGTTACCTTGCCAGAGGAGAGGCTTCTGGCAGTGGTTAATGCTCTGCTTCACCGCTGTTACAAGTACCCAACGGCCACTACAGCAGAAGTTCACCAGTCTCTCAAAAAGGAGCTTTCTGGTGTTTGCAGAGCTTGTTTTTCTGCAGAAGCCGTGAACAAGCATGTTGATTTTGTGGGAGAGTACAAACATGATTTTGAACGTGACCTTGACCCAGAAAATACTGCCACATTTCCTGCAACCCTTGCTGAACTAACCCAAAGATTAAAGCATTGGAAAAATATTCTCCAAAGAAATGTTGAGGACCGGTTTCCAGCTATTTTGAAACTGGAAGATGAAAGCAAGGTGTTGCGAGACTTCCACGTTGTTGAAGTGGAAGTACCAGGACAATATTTTACCGATCAGGTGCGTTGTGTGTTAGTTTGGAACTTTCGAATTTGATTTTTCTCGTCTCAGAGAAAGAAGTGACGGCACCTTTAGTTCTTGCCTTTCATTCTTGGTTCAATCATAGAGGTTAAAATGCATTAAACATTTATCATTTCAGGAGGTTGCACCAGATCATACAGTTAAGTTAGACAGGGTGGGAGCTGACATTCCAATTGTAAGAAGGCATGGAAGCAGTTTCCGCCGTTTGACTTTAATTGGGTCTGATGGCTCCCAGCGACATTTTATAGTTCAAACGTCTTTGACGCCGAATGCTAGAAGTGATGAACGAATCTTGCAACTCTTTCGGGTAATGAATAGAATGTTTGATAAACATGAGGAATCACGGCGTCGACATATCTGCATTCACACGCCAATTATCATTCCAGTTTGGTCGCAGGTAGTAAAGCTAGTTCTAACCTATTATGTGCAATGCTATCATTTCATCCTGTATAATTTGATGAAATTTTTCTGCTATTAATTTAATTTTTCTGATTAAATAATGTATTGTACATATCTATGTATCTAGTGCATGGTTTGTGTATGTATGCTAATATGGTTATAGAAGCTTGCTCCAAGAGGATGTCTTTATACCTTTTTTTTCTATTTGTGATTCTGATCGTTAAATTATTGTTTCTTTATGGGCTGCAATTTTGTATGCTAATGCTGTTTCCATAATTGATTACTGGATAAGGGTCCTTGTTTCTGTCTAGTATGTGCTATGTGTTAACCTGTCAGCTTGCTTTCATATCTTTCTGCTAGTTACCCAGCAGCAGACAATATAACGTCTTCTTTCCTGAACTATACAATTACACACACCAATAGCAATTAATCCATGACTTGTTTTTTATAGTCTAATATGATTACTGAAAGTCTGAATGAGTTGTTTATCCTACTTTCTGCAATCTGCAAAAATGTGGCAACTAATACATTCCTTCTTTATGCTGCGACACTTTTTCCTCATTCTTTTAATTATTTCTGTAGGTCCGTATGGTTGAAGATGATCTGATGTACAGCACTTTCCTGGAGGTATATGAGAATCATTGTGCTAGAAATGATCGAGAAGCAGATTTACCCATCACTCATTTCAAAGAGCAACTAAATCAAGCCATATGTAGACAGATATCACCGGAAGAGGTGGTAAATCTTCGTCTTGAAGCGTACAATGATATTACAAAAAATATAGTGACAGACAGCATATTCTCGCAGTATATGTACAAGACTTTGTCGAGTGGAAATCATATGTGGGCATTTAAAAAGCAGTTTGCCATCCAGTTGGCTCTTTCAAGTTTTGTGTCCTTCATGCTACAAATTGGAGGAAGGTCTCCAAACAAGATTCTTTTTGCTAAGAACACGGGGAAAATTTTCCAGACGGATTTTCATCCAGCATATGATGCAAATGGGATGATTGAGTTTAATGAACCAGTTCCTTTTCGCCTAACAAGGAATCTGCAGGCCTTTTTCTCTCATTTTGGAGTGGAAGGCCTTATTGTCACAGCCATGTGTGCAGCTGCTCAAGCTGTGGGTTCACTTAAAGTAAGTGCAATTTCCCGTACCTTTGTAAAAATGTTTTCTTCCTCAGTGAGTGGATTATTATTGTTTTTGAAATACCCTGATGCAGCAAAGTGAGCATATTTGGCATCATTTGGCTATGTTTTTCCGTGATGAGTTGTTATCTTGGTCCTGGAGAAGACCTCTTGGAATGCCTCCTGCTCCTGTTGTTGGAGGGGGTAGTTTGAATTCTGCTGACCTAAAACTGAAGGTCACTACTAATATTGAGCACGTTATAGGCCGGATCAATGGAATAGCCCCATCGTACATCTCTGAAGAGGTATGTTTTCACCAGCTTATTTATGAAGTTTTGTAACACTAGAAAGAATGCTTCAGCTGTTAAAAGAGTTATATTGACACAAATATATTTGTTTAAACTGATGCATCAATATTTTCTTTTTTCTGAAGATAATACCTATCTTGGAGCATCACTTGAAGTGTTGTTTAGGATAATTGGATCTATGATAGAATATGCTGAATATCTGTTTAATCAAAGTTTGGAATAAGGATGATAGTGAATCACTGTGGTCAATCCTGTTTTCTGAAATAGTATTGGTAATGCACACGATTAGAGTAGGTTGGACAAAAAGAAGTGTTGGTTCGAATTCTGCGATGAGGAGATTCGTAGAAGATGCTATGCTTGAGAGTGGGGCCACTAAATTAGAAAATGTTTGAAATTTGAATGCAGCATTGAGTACGTTAAGATGGATATGTATCCCTACAAGAATGTGTAATAAGAAAAGAGAATACACAACCTTAAGTTCTTGGGGCATACACTCCCATAGAACTTGAGAACTAAGTGGTGCGATATTTGATAGAATATGTTAGAAGAGAGAGAGGTAGGCCAAAATTAACTTGACCGAATGCAGTTGAAATATGCATTGTAGATTAGTGGGAAAAAGAAGCCACGTTACAAATATGGGGAGTTGAGGTTTTTATGAGTCGACAGGATTTAATATCTAACGGTTGTTTCATTCTTTTAGCTCTGGTATTTTTCATGAAATTTGGTGTGAAATGGTGTGAAATTTGTTTCACTTGCGCATGTATACCCTGACTTGGTGTTTATGTGATTAAAATAGGATGAAAATAGTACGGATCCACCCCAATCTGTTCAGAGGGGTGTAACAGAGTTGGTTGAAGCTGCTCTCACTCCAAGAAACTTATGCATGATGGATCCAACATGGCACCCTTGGTTCTAATAAGCTGCAGTCTTTTGGAGTTGAATACAATGTAAATAAGTCCCTAAACGAGCTAGCAAAGTCGTGTCTATGTACAAACTCAGTAGCTGCAATCATATTAATTAAAGCGCTAATTGGTTTGGTCTTGTAAAATATCCAAAGTTAAATTGATTTAAATAGTGGGTCACTAGTTCTTGACTTTCTTGATCGATTATTACGACATTTTGGCAGCTTGAAATTATACGACCTGTGTAATATAGTGCCAAAAATGGCTCACTTGATTTACTATTTTTAATGCTTGATCAGGAAGTTTACTTCACATGAACATCAGAGTATAATCCAAATTAAGCAGAAATAGAAAAAACACACTAGAAATAAATTCCTCGCACGCCCTTCAAACAATAATTATGTTACGAAGCGGGAGATTCAATTTCACCATTGCATGCTACTACTTCTTCAAGTTCGTCATCACTGACGTACACGAATCGAGTATGTTTTCCACTGAATTTAACCATTTTCTTGCATCCGTTCACATTCATTTTGATCATTCGTTCACACAGTTCATCAAGCAATCCTTGATCATAATTTTCTTCATCCACAAAATTGTAGTCATAATCGCATTCTTTTTCGACCTCCTCTTCTTCGCAGTCGTCTCTATTACTGCCTGCGTTTTCCTGAATAGACCAAATTGATGCATCATCTTCAGATGTCGATGGCTTCACTTGGCTACTTTCACTGCTTTCACCTTCATTTGTCAGCACGGACGAATCAGAGCCGTCTGATTTCTCAAAAAATTCCAATAGCAGAGACCTTGTAACCACACACTTCTCAGACTCGAATGCATCTTGTTTCTCCCCATCTGAGATCTTACTTATTATCTGATTCTTAGAACATATTTCAAAAAAATATACAAAAAAGAAAACACAATAAATAAATAAATAAAGATTTCACTAATAAATAAAGATTTAACTCGTTAAAGAATTAGAAACCTGAGGGATCAAAAACTTGTCAACTGGGGATGGTGCAACGGAAGGCAAGTAATTGCTACTACTATCACTGAGGTCCAAGATTTGGGGTGTATTTGCAGGAGTGGGTGCAAGAAGGCCTATTGGAGAGTTGACAACGTTAAAAAAAGGCTTCTGTTGCAAAGTAATTTTGGAAAGCTCAGCCTCTTCTTCAACTTTCTGCAAAAGAGACTTCACTTGATCTCTCAATAAGGCTTCTCCCGAGCCTGGTGTGCCGGTGGTCTTGGCTTGACAGTTGATCCTCTTCTTGGACATTGTTGATGATGGGGTATTCAAATTCCCCTTCGCAAGCCCATCAATTGGGGAATCATTTGTTATATCCATTAAAGCAGCTCGATCTTTTAACTTCTTGGACATTGTTGATGATGGGGTTTTCAAATTCCCCTTCGCAAGCCCAACAATTGGGGAATCATTTGTTATATCCATAAAAGCAGATCGATCTTTTCCTTTTTTGTTACTCATATGCCTTGATTTTGTCACAGTCTTTTCAGATTCTTGAGAAATAACATGGGAAAAAGATTCAAAAACAGATTTATCCAAGAATTAAGAATATAATACTGCATACCAAGAAAAAGAAGAAGAAAATTTTAAACTTACTTGAGACTTCCATATTGTTTTTGTTGTTAATACTGTTGTCAGCAACAGCAGCCAAGGTTTGAGATCTTGTCACTCTTCTGGTTGATAATGGGGTTTCCATTTGGATAGTGGGATTAGGAATTTACTCAAAAGTCAACTGGGTTTTGTGATTTCGCTTCGCCGGAGTATTAAGAAATTCTGATGGCCGACGCTGGTGAAAAGTACAGAGGAGATAGAGAGAGGAATAGAATTTGTTCAACGAGGGAAGGTTTTATAGAGAATTTGGGAGAACAGAATGGATTTGAGAGAGAGAAAAATGACCGTTAGAGCGAGTGTTTAGGCGACGAGAGAGTCGACAACTAGCCGTTAGATTTGAATTTCTTGGCAATACAGTTGGTTTAGTTGATGGACTGCGTCTTAATCATATGTTAGATTGGGCCTAGCCCAGTCCATGAAGATGTGTGTTGGCCCAATCAATTTGTAATGTAAAAATGTTGATTTTCTAAAAGCCCAATAACGTAAAATCACAAAAGTGATACTAAATTTAATAATGTAAAGTTTTTAACATGATTTTGGCATGTGGGAACATGGGTGTTATGTTTTTAATACAATTGTTAAGTCTTACAAACATTCACTATTTTAACATGTTTAAAATTTTCTCAAGAGGTTCCCCTTACATGACTTTGTGGATGAAGAATATGGATGCCCAAGTTGATTCGCGAGGGTTAATGACTCTTGCTCATAAAATTTGAAGATGTTTTTTCTAGAGACAATAGTTTTGTCGAAAATCTTGCACAATTCGGTCCGATCAATATTACATTGTTAAACAGGCACACCAAATCTCTACTAAAATAGTCAAATTTGAGTTATTTTACATCTCGACAAATCTAGTTTAGCAGTTTGTAACGCTTGAATTGGGACTCATCAGTGAGTACTATTACAACTCGATGATTTTGTGACCGAGGGATAATTTGATTTGGAGGTACATAAATGGATACAAAAGAAGGATATTTGTCATTGTTTCTTGATCAAGTTTTCACTCCCAAGGCAATACCATTGTCCTCAAATATGATCATTAGGAAATATACTTCCCCTTGTTTAGTTGTTACAGCCATTTTCTCATGGGTTTGATGCACATTTTTGGGAGAGAATACATTTTTTTTGTAATGTGATAGTGAATAATTGGTTGAGAAAAAAGGAAAAGTTATTAATGTGATGAAAAATATTATTTTATTGAAAAATGTGTGATTTTTCTTTGATGGAAAATGAATTGAAAAATGAGAACACGCTCAAACAGGGACTTACTTATTATTATCCATAAGAAAAGCTGAAAATAGACGAGTTAGTTAATAACATCTCACTTAATGGAAATCGTCAAATCCGTCAAAGTTTTGTTAAAAGACTAAAATGTCCTTTAAAACATTAAATTTTAAGATAAATGGAAAGAATAACTAATAAAATATTATAAAAAGAAAAGACAACTCCTCCTTGGAACCAATCTTTCATAAGAACGTCCCAATGCAATCATGAATTGTTTTAAAATTTATGTCATGTAAGCAAAATAGCATGTATTTGAAAATTCATTTACAATACAAGCTAATGAAAACTGTAATGGTAGCAATGGGTCGAATCGGATTGGCTGAGTCCGTATACGTACGAGCTCACGAGCCGAGCAGAACAAGCTAATGAAGACTGTAGTGGTGGCAATGGGTCAAATCGAATCGGCTGGGCTCGTATACGCACAAGCTCAGAAGCTCGGCTCGTTACTCGTGGCTTGTGGGTCGAGCCGAGCTTCGACTCGCGACTCGAATTTTTATTTTAAGTTTCTTTATACTATACATTTTCTAAACCTTTAAAAAAAAGATATACGTTTTCTAAACCTTTTTTTAAATATGCATTTTCTAAAACCTTTTTCTAGATAAACCTTTAAAAAAAAAAAACCCTCATTTATCTGGGGTTGGGACCGGCTACTTCAATTTTGAGTAGACGGAGTTAAAAATTATACACGAACAACTTGTTTATGAATGTATTATAATTTTATTTTTTTTAAATGAATATGATTAAATTGAATATCACTTACTAGACAAGATGCAATTTCAACATATTTATCTTGTAGTCGAAAATGGCCATCTTGTCAGTCTTTCGCGCACATTAATGTTTCCAAAATATTCTTTCAGTTGGCTCCTAACCTCGGAGAGAATCCTCTTACTTTCACTAAAAGCAGACTCCGAAACTACAGTGCTAACCGGATGTGTTAGTAGGTCTTTTGCCATCGCTGAAACCACTGGCCATCGGCGTTCGTAGCTTTGTCGGAATTCAATTACTTCTTTTAAACTTTTCTTAATTGTTTTGTTATTAGGCATGTTATGATTAGAGTAATCAATTAATTCAGCAGACAACGCATTTGGATTTGCATCCGATGTTTGATTACGTGCAGTAGACAAACTACTACTAGAGGAACCACATGCATTAGAATCATATCTATATGAGTTAATGCCTTCGAATAAAGTTAAAATTCCAGCATCGTCTTCTGGTATATCAATGGGTGAAGTATGTGTAGAGTTAAAGGGTACCCAGTTAATATGTGTACCAATTCGTTCTGCATATAGTTCATACATTTCACGTAAAGTTTGTTCTAAATTTCTATAAGTGATAGGTACATTAAAAGTCAAAGCTCTTGAAATCTGATCAATTATAAATTTAGTACCCGATAAATTATATCGGGGGTCCATGATAAATGCTAACAGAAATAACATAGGAAAGTCTTCTCAATATTTTTTAAATTGTAATTCCATTGAATATATAATTGAACTAAAATCATGGTCATTTTTATATCTATGAAAAGCCCTAACAATTATATAAAGACGTTCAAGAACCATACAACTAGTGGGATGATAAAAATTTCAGACAAAATATTTGTAGAATCATAAAAACTTGTCAAATTTCTTTCTTTTTTATTTTATTTTAAAAGCTAACATCCAATCAGACTCATTTAAAATAGTATCGTCATCGTTTCTAATATGCATATTGTTATAAACTTCAGTTATTAAATGTTTAAAGTCTTCGCATGATTTTAATAATAAGTAAATGAAGTTTCATCTATGCCATACATCACTAATAAATGTTTTCGTATGCGTCACCCCAAATTCGG
>CAIGRF010051045.1:74672-94174 GCA_903798235.1 Fraxinus ornus
TGCTAGAGGCAACTCAATAGCGTCAACAAACTTCACCATTCTCGTTCGAGCTTTCTCCTCCGAATACATCCACGTAGAAAGTTGCGTAGTAATAGAATCGGTGCCTGGACTACCAAATTGTAGTTGTGTTTGACCAGCGAAGAAATTATAGTTGTGTTTGACCAAATTGTAGTTGTTTTAAATTCTGGAACTCCATCGACCACACGACCAGTTTGAATCAATTTAAAATGATCACAATATTTTGCCTGCTTTTTCCCCTTTCTCTTCCCTCTTGCATCGGGAATATCTAATTCAAGTTCATCCTCACGTTCTGCCTCGAAAACATCAACGTCATCCAAATGAATTGGATTACTACTTCCATGAGCGTCGAAATCTAGAATATTTTCGGAAATAGGTACTTTATTTAAATCGGCGAATTCATTTTGAAATTGACTTTACAGAATGATAGGTGAAATTCGCGACGTGATAGAGAAAAAGTAGATATTGAAATACTTTAAATACATGAAATTGATTTCTAACAGGCTCATAGTTTTCAAAGCATTGTATAGGTTGCTATCCAAGTGTCTTTTATTTTTTTTTAAAATAATAATATAATTACATTTACATCCATGTATAAAATATATGTTGAATGGGTTATGTTATGTGTACCTAACAATTTACATAATTTTTTATCAAATTGACAAGTGGCGGCCCCCTATTGGGGGCGCTTGAGGACGGTCAAAAATTATGTAACATGTTAGGTACAAATAGATTTGTCCATGCTAAATTAACATGTCCAACGAAAAAAAAAAAACACACACACAATCATTTACTCTGCCATATCTTATATGACATAGTTTTTAAACAATATTTGATTATACAGAAGATGCTCCAATCGGGGATTAATTGATAGGAAGAGCACACTTTTGTCTTTTTACTTATTTTATTTTATTTATTTAACTGAAGTTCTTCATATCAAAAGTTTGATTTTTACAGCCAGTCCTAATGGAATCCATTCGAAATGATCAAATGCGCCCATTAAATTTAGCATAATGCTGTTTGTAAAATGTTTTTTTACATAGATGGTAAAAAAGTGTTGGTTGGAACTTGGAAGGATAAATTATTAGAAAATTCCCCAAGTACAGGGATTCTCTCACAGAATTTTTTTATTTTTTTGTCATCTGCTAATAAATTTGTGCCATGTGAAATCCTGTAAAAATTCTGTAAAAATTTCCTTGTATCTATAGCATTACTCTAAATTATTTTTTAAACTATCAAATGACAACATGTCACATGGCATGTGTCAACAACATTGCATATCAAGCATGATTGTTAAATGAAAAGTTAGAGGTATTTGCTCCAATATTTAAAGGTTAGGGATCATTTGCACAGCAAACCTATAAGCCAGAGACCATTTATGTCAATTCCCCAGTAAAAAATTAAGAAACAATTTTTGTCTTGCTTATTGTTGCATTTTTCAATAGATAGATAAAACTTACTATTACACTTTTATTGGCATTTTAGTACAACAAATAAAATAAGGAAAAAAGATTGGACCACAATACAGCCAAACTAATTTATTAATGTAGTTTTTATAGAGGGCAAAAAAAAAAAATTATTTATTAATCTAGTAATGTTATGAAATACTACTAATGTCAAGCATCAATTTAAATGACAATTACTAGTGCTTTGAACGCACATTGGTATTCAAGTCTTATTGTGAAAGAAAAAAGTCGTCCCGCCATACTAGATAACATTATTCTTATTATTATCCCGTGGTTAAGTATTAGTGACTTTGCTATCATACCCAGTGACTATCAACGGTTATAAACAACATTACTCGAAATAAATTGGCACTTTCTAGTTTCTCCATATATAGCACCCTTGATATATTAGTCTAGATGGCACTAAGTAATGTATGATGAAAAGTATAATAAAAGAATAATGTTATTCAGCCCCTACTTGACAATCATTATTTGGAGAAAATGAAGTTTTGAATAATAATTTTTAGAAGAACGTGTTGTTAAAAAGTAGGAAAAAAATTAAATTTACGTGCAAAATATTTAGTTGTTTGAATGTGATTGAAAATAAATATGTAGAATAAATAGTTTAAAAATAATGATTGTCAAACATAGGCATGGTGCTTAGCACCAATGTCAATGGATTACATATTATCAGTTCTAATTAGTACCACCTAGACTGATATTGTAGCCATTGTGATGTTACAAGGTCAATGACCTTCGGAAAGCAAAACCCATATGAGAAGAACACCTTGACTAGAAAAATGCTCAAATTTACTTAAAATATCAAGATTTAGCCACTAGTATTTATCAAGTTATTGATTACAAGCCAACCACAAATTTCGAAAAAGAATACACCTATGTCTACTACTATGTTTTGACGAAATGAAAGATCAAGAGATTACAATGTTGCTTTGAATGTTACTATGTAGAAGGAAGTTCTACCTTTCTTCTTTTCCATTTAATATCCAAGGAGTTTGAACATCACAATTAATATAATTCCTCCAAAATCGGAATTACTTTGCAGTGCCAACTTACATCAGGATTCGGATCACGGCTAGACCAACAGCAGATACAGAGGCAAGGGTACCTATGCAATATTTTATCACGTCGTATTTTGCAGCTTCCAACTGAGCTCGCAATGCATGAATTTCCTGAGAAAAAATAAATTTGGAAGTGATAAGGTCAAAAATACACCGAGTGGAACAAATTATTTTTCAGCAGCTAGATATACTCACTCTGTCAAGTTTGTTAGTCAGGTTAGTAGTTTCTTGATTTTGATTGGACAACTCGTCCCGAATTCTCCTGCATAGGCAGAAATACACATAAACAACCTAAAAGTATCCATATGGCACTAAAAGTGTACATAATATGTGATCTTGGTTATTGGGACAACTTACCCCCTTTCAAGATTAAGATCCAAACGCTGCCCAGCTGTAACTTTGTCCATTTCATATCTGTAAGAAAATGATTATCATTTGATGTTCAAAACAGACAAATATGAACAAAAAAATGGTATCACTATCATATGCAGTTCACAGTGTTTACATACAGACCTCAGCTCACTGCGCATTTTTTCTATATCACTCTTGAGTTTTTCAGTCTCGTGTTGTAACAGAGAAAAATGGTGATCCTGCATTTGGAACCAAACATATAACAAATGAATTCATGACAAGCGTTCCTCTGGAGTTTGAGTGCTCAAAAGAAATAAACAAAGCATAAATTTTGGTTTTCCATTGAAAAGTGAGGTCAACAAAGTGAGCTACAAAATATGTTTATCCTCTCCATTCTTATTAATACAACGGTTAACCAATTAGAGCTCCTAACATGAGGAATTAAATGTTCAATTACAGAATTTTTTGCATCAGCTCACATCATAAAATGCTCATCAAGGAAGCCATAAAGAATAATGGGCACATCCAATATTAGAGAGTACGCAGTAGAAAAGTCAGGTATCGAAAAAATTGGAATAAATATTGTTCAATGTCTAATGGATAATACAGATTTTCTAAAGTTTTGTAAAGTTGAATCCTCAATTGGTATAAGATTAAAAAGAGCAAGTCCTTAATGTCATGCTTATCCCGAAAGTAGGAACCAATCTATTTGTTCCTAAATAGCTTCCATCAGAAGGGCCTGTGCTTCATGTATAAAAGTGTCTTCTAGAAGTTAATGAATTCTAAAAAGTGAGGGTTAAGTTCCTAACCCAACAAAATATTTCACTATCACATAGAACAACGACAAAAAACAAATTTTTAATAAACTTCGGTCAACCAAATATTATTAGGCCATTATTAAACAATGTTTATTATTCTTCCTTGCCATCTTAGTGAAAATACCATTGTCTTCTTTCCATACAAAAATTACATTCTCTCCATCCCAAATGGAATAACTCCATTTCCTTTCAAACATGAAGTTATGTCTCTATTCAACATCAAGAGATGAAATGGGAAACTATGCAAACCAAATAACTTTTCTAAGGGCCAATTTGGCATGGCTTTTGAAAAGCCAGAATGAGCTTTTGAGACCCCAAAACTACTTTTGGACCCGTTTGACTAATTTTATGAAAGTACTTTATCCAGTTAGAAGAGTTTTTAGAAGAAGCTAGTCCAATTTAACTTTCTCTAAAAGCACTTCCGAAATAAGAAGCACTTTTAAAAATTAGCCTCCGTTTGACGGCCTTTTTTTGCTCAAAAACAATGTTGTCTACGGTGAAGTGGGCCTTTGAGTGATGAAATGCAGTCTTATCACTTTCTTTAAGTTGTACAATTGACCCTTTTTTTAATGCAAAATCTTATGTTTCCAAAACAAAATTGTTTTGAACTGGCAACAGAAAATTGTTCCTATGTCATCGAGGGTAACGTTGTAATTTGGAATTTGACATTGAGGGCATGAATGGAAAATCAATTTTGAACTGTTGTAATCCAGTACAAAGTAATTGCGGATGTCAGGTGGGTAGGTACTTTTTAATTAATATGCCACTGGAAAAAATTGGGAAAACTTCATAATGCCAAATAAAGGCCGGGGCTTAGTTTCTAAACAAAAATTAAAATAACTTCCTTCAAAAGCACTTCTACGGTAAGCAAAAGCAAAAATCATGCCAAACGAGCCCTAGATATTCATGCCAAGTGAAAGCACCAAGAATAATTTAAGATGGAAGGATATCTTCTAAACTTATTTCAAAAAGTCATATTACCTAATGAGTTGATCAAAAATTGTTAAAAGCCCATGTAGCATTTTAGTATCAAAAATTAATGTAGGTACATTTGAAGAGAGAGAACGGAGAAAATTAATTATTTTTCCCTTATCTTGCTTTTTGTAGGTGGGAAGCTGTGCGAACACATTCCCACATGAGAATTCCTGCAAAACCATGGAAAATTTCCAGGAAATTGTAACAATCCATTTTATCAAATTTCCAACAACAATCAGAACCTCATTCCTCGTAAATTCGGGGTCAATTAAAAGAATCCATTTGCACCATACTGCTATGTCCATTGCTGGATCTAGATAGATCTAAAGTAATTAGATCTTCGACAAGTACAACAACACATTAATTTTGGTCTACTCTCTATCTCTACCGAAATAGTGTCGCTCTTATGAAGAGGAGCCTCTTTAGGTCAATCCAAAACATAATCCAACTACCTAAATCGTCCTCCCTCTAATTTATTCTCAATCGGCCACATGTCAACTTGTTGGCATGTCTTTTCATTTTTTAGATTATCCATTATAGTATGACTGAGCATCCATCATACCATTCACATTTCTGCTACATTTATCTTATGCACATCTTGCCAGTCCAATCACTATTTTGTAGAACTTGCCTTTTGCCCCAATGAATCTTCCTATCACATAGAATTCCTATAACACTAATCAATTTCATTCAAACCACTAAGTACAAGTTCTCCCTTCAACTCTTCATTCAACAAAAATGTCAAAACATGTATGAATTATTTCCTTTATTATTTACTTCACTTTTCTGATACAAACATCCCAGATAATCTACTGGCAACCAACCAAAGTGGTTAGATCATGCAAGATAACAAGCCCCAATAATAAATTGGAATTTTCACTGCATCAAAACTATTGTAGAAATGAAAATGTAGCAACCCCACAAGTTCAAAGACCTAATCACCCTACCTTTACACAAAAAATAAAGATAAGATAAATAAAAAATCTCTTTATCATTCTTGAATTAGACAGCAATCACTTCTCCAGGTGTCGAAGGTTTCTCTATCACAACAATGACTGTCTTGTAGCAGGGTCTCCCAACCATATAAGATACCAAAAAAGTTTCATGATGCTTCTTTTTCAAACTTGAAGAATAAATGCTGAAGAATAACTGGAAGAGTTACTTATCAAAGTGTTTGCTAGTTTCATAAATACTAATATATAACATGTTTATTTGATTTAATCCTGGTTAATTATGTGGTACTTCCTGGGCTATTATGCTCATCAAATCTTCAATCCACAAGTATCCAGAGATCACATATAACCTCCACATTGCCTATATTTTTTCTTTCTATTTCTCTTGACAATAGGGGCCATGGTATAGATAATAGACATAAAACATAAATAAAAGGTGGAAAGTTTTGTCCTACAATTATTCCACATCAATCATTTTGACATTGTAGAAATAAACAATTGAAGAGGACAAAGCTCCTCCCATGTATGTAGGAACAACTCGTAGGATCTAAGTAATTTTCCACCACAAACAGATTATGTAAGTATCCCTAGCCTGCAAAGATCTCATGGAATTCCCAGTCCAAAGAAACAGAGAACTGATCAGTGAAAGAATTGAATACCCATGAAAATTTCTTTGAATCGATTTAACACGCATGATAAGCTTGAGAAAAATATAGGTCTAACACAAAGTAAAGACAAAATAGAAGAGAGTAAGGATTATGTGAATTGCAAGCCCTCTAAATATTTTTGAAGCTTCCCTTTCTATAAATAATCTAATATCTCATGGCTCCAAGATAACCCTGAACTACATGTACACTTCCTCCTTGATATTCTACAAACTAGGTTGCAAGGACCCTTTTAACCTCTGCATGACAACGTTAAAAGGCTTCCCACTTGCTTTAGCTTCAAGTGTCAAATAAATGACAAGAACTTTGTTGTTCTTGAATTGGAGTATTTTGGAATCAGAAATTAAAGTGCGACAGACGTGCAAACCTTGTATGCATGCAATATAACTTGAGATTTTGCAGAAACCACAATGTGGAATGACAAAACAAAAGCCAGTACGTCATGCAATAGACGGAATTTCATTAGATCTAGAATACCCTAGCACTTTCCTTTCATCTGAATGAAAATTATAATAAAATAGGATCTAATATTTGTTATCGTGCAGCTCAAATCTTGGGCACGTGCATTGTAGGCAAGGTTACCTCTACAACCACTGTGATATTCCTAACCACTAAGAGACCACATAATTCTCTTCAACTCGCATTGATCAATTTGAAATGACAGTCATTAAGGGCCTTTTAGTAATAAACAATCCTCTTGCTTAATTAATCTAAAGAAAATTCTTCAACACCTTTTCACGCTGCAAGCAAATTAGACCATGACAATGTTTAACAAAGAAAATTTAGCCATGCGGGATATATTTTGTCATAATATCAACTCCTTAAACCAATTGGAAAACAAAATCTGAAAGTGCCGCTAATAGAGGCACAACGGCTGAAATATTCCCCAAATAAAGCAAGGGAATTATGTGGGCTACCTGAGAGCTTTTAACTTCAGATTTGAATTTGGACAAATTGGCTTCCTGAGTCATCTCATTCTGCAAGAACGAAACAAAACATAAAGAAGCCATTTAACAAAAAACTGCCCATTCTATATTCAGTACTAAGCCCCCGTTTGGTGAGGACAAAAATCAGTAGATTTTGGTAGAAGTCATGAAATTTGTAGTTAAAAAGTTCTTAATCCGATGAAATGTGTGGTTAAAATCAACCCACCAAACAGGGGCTAAATATCAAAACATTTAACCAGAAAAATAAAAATAACAAGCAAAAACCGGGAAACTAAATAGGAAAGGAGTAACTGCAGGGAGGTGGAGCTTACTTTCTGCATTTCGCCTTTAGAAACGAAGGAATAAGACACATTTTCTAAGCTATCATTGAGCACTTCAGTCATGGCAGATGTAATAGCCTCCGCTTGCTTTGATGGAACTCCTTGAGCCTCCAATCTCCTCACCTTTTGTAACAAATATTCAAATATAATTTATATCAATCCTATGTAATTCAAATCCTGAATCAATCAAATCCATAACTCAAAGTTACCTAGTAAATGCAAGAAATTGCTTACGAGGGCTAATGTGTCGACCAGAAAGAGTCGTTTGCCATTAGATTTGGCTAGCTCCGAAATGGGTCTGGCTTCGAACCTGTTCGCACCAAACAAGTGGGTTCTGCAGGACCAAATTCTTAATTGTGCCAAGCGCCAAGTTGCCGCATATGCGGCCATTTTCTTTCACAGGACTCTTCGAATCGAATTGAGAAATTGAACCCAGAAGCGAAAAATAACAGATTTTGTCAGAATATATGTGCTTTGGTGGCTGTTGACTTGATTATGAAATCCGATTGCTCTAAATCTTGCAATAATGATCAGATCGATTATACGTGAATTATTGTCGACAATTTGGTTATAGATAAACGGAGAAAAGGGGGTATGGGTTCTTGGGCAATGGCCATTTTGCTGATTCCTAGGGGAACGTGAGGATTTTAAAGGTTTCTTGCTGGAATTGTGTTGCTGGATATCAAAGAATCCAAAATTTCAAAATCATACGAGTCGCAGCGTTTATTTTTGAAATTAGAAAATTGTTTATTTTGTTGAGTCAATTAAATAAATGGTTTTGTTACGTGTACAAGCTTCCTTTGGGCCTTCATTATTCTTCGTTAAATTATAATTTATTTTTCTCTCTTTTTATAAATTACACATTCTCCAATAAAATAATATTACACATATTTAAAAAAAAATTAATCACATATTTTTCAAAAAATACTATTACAACAATTAAAATTTCAAATAATAGGAGTCAAACGGGAGCTAAGATTTACTTTATGATTTACATAATGCCATGTGACATTATACTATTTACCAGTTTAAAATACAATTAATTTTTTCATCCAATATTTTTTCTCTTCACGTCATATTATGTAATCCATTATGTACAAATAGCAAAATTTTAAAATAAAATAAAATGACCAACATAAATCTTTAGTACACGTTGGATAAAACTTAGCTCAAACTCGGATGATAAACTTCGCTTTTAATTGTACACTATTGAATTCAAAAATTTTCAACCACACATTTTATAAACATTTATCGATATCTATAGAAATTTTTATTGAAAAAATTATTTTAACAGGTAAACAAACTGTTGGTCAAATTATTCTGGTAGAATTTATTTAATTCTAATTGAATCAGTATTACACGAACAATTAAGATTCAAATATTTGACGAAGACATGGGGACGGGGTCACGACCTTTTATACAAAGAGATAGTAGTCATCTCGAAGAATGAATTGACCTATATGTTCTCACTAAAGCTTTCTTGGCCAATCAAATTAAGACGATCTAATTTTTTGCCCTCCAATTTTTCGAGTGTTTTGATTCTTCAAAATTTGTTTTTCTCGTTCATGTTGATATTAAAACGCGATACTATGTCTAGTTATCTTATCAATCTCTTATAGCCTCGGAGACTAGCTTCTTTAAATAATGATAACACGAACCTTGAAAATTTGAAATTACCTTTATAACTTAGTCTCCCAAAATGGTGCTATGTCCGGATGAAAATTGTATATCACTCAACAATTACGAGTGTGAGCTATCACATCCGGCTCTCAAGCCACTCCTAAGAGTCTACGAGTGGCTCGCACGGGATTTTTGTTGTTTGGTTAGACTCGAGCTCGACCCACATAACACCCCAATATGTTACTCTCACATATAGAAGAATTGGTTTGAATCCCTCTTTGTTTTGAAACTAGAAGCAAATCCATTTGTTCTCCTGCATAGACTATTTTGTGGTGAGGCTTAGAATTCTTGATGGTCTCTTAGTATGTGCTTTGGAGTTTGAAGATAGCCGTAGTCACCCTTTGTTCTCAGTGAGACGCAAGCCAAGTTCTAAACTAAAACTCCTTGGGCTTGTTCTCTCTTTATATTTTGCCTAAAATCGAAAGAAGGAAAAGGCCACACCAAAACAAGTTGCCGAATACGCCCCCAGGCTTCTTCAATGAAGAAACCTTCGTGCGACCCTTCATATATCAATATTGTGGGCAATATGAAGCAGAGGATACTCTTGACTTACGCAATGAACCAAGCTCCTAACCATAGTCGGACCCAAGGAGAGGCTCAAGAGTCAAGACTCCAAGAGGCCGCCGCCTCAAGCCCAGCTCTTTAGGGGGTCCAAAACAATTTTTTTATTTCTTTTTTTATTTTAAAAACCCATGGTCATTTATGCTCGTTCACTCTTCCTTGATTGCTCCAAACAAAGAGACTTATGCAACAACGATATCGTGAATCATAGAATCAGTGTTTGGATTAGGAATACTCATTCAATTGTGCAACACTCACTCAGTATATATTTATGCATCATGATATACACATTTGTTGATCTGATCGTTTATTAATCCTAATTTTTTTTAATTGCTTGAACTAGTAGATTCTATATATTTAATTGATTACTGTATGTTTTGTCTCTAAATTCAATTACAATTTTTTTCAATATCTTGTTGATCGAATCATTGATTTGTACGTGAGATTGAATTGTTTTTTTCGATCTTTGATCCATTATTAATTAATGTGAATTTGTGCCTTCTATGGAGCAGTTGGGTGCAATATATGGTTAAATATGATGTAATTAAAATTTTTCCATTTCATTGTGTTATATTATGAAAATATTTATGATATTGGATAGCATATCGTTATTATTGTAGCAATAACAATTTGGCTTCTCTAAGGCCGTGAGCTCGTGCCAAATGAGAAAATGTGTAAAATTTAACCCCTTTTGCAGATAAGAAGTTTATTTCTTATTCTATGTGAAATTAAATTCTTTATGAATACGAAATGTATTTATTATTCACATGTAATGGAAGGAAATCTTCCCCCACTATAGCTAAGTTAGAAACATTGATAATTATTGATTATTTTTATTATTTTTTTTCCGTTTTCTGTTTATAGATTGTTTGAACAACTTTTTTTTAGTCAAATACTATATCAATTACAGTTGCAACAACAGAAAGTTTCTCCAAGTTGAAATTCATCAAGACTTCTCTCGGATCAACTATGTCGTAACAAAAATTGAATGGATTGACATGTTATTTATTAAAAAAAAAAATGGTTAAATAACTTGACTATTCAAGATTGAATGATATTTTTGCCTTTAAGACCGTAAGATGAGTTTTATTTAAGTGATCATTTATAACATTTTTCACATTGTTATTTGATTGTAATATAAATAATTTGAATATTTCATTTTATTTATTTTATTATTATTGATTTTATATTAAGAAATTTACTTCCATAAAACTCTTGTAAAAAAACAAAAAACAAAATTGATTACTTGATACGATTTAGGAGCTCAAATTCTGAAGTTAGGCTCAAGCCTCGCGAAACACAAGTGCTCCTAACTAATGGCATATATCGTTCTCTCAGTCGCAAGATCTTCACAACCTTGAGAAGGCATGGGAGCTTACTAATGCCTTTAATTTGCCACATCATACTCGTACAGCTTTGGCGGTGTTGAAGTGGGACGAAATACATACATGTACTCAGAAGGGATACAATAATTTGAATATTTCATTTTATTTATTTTATTATTGTTGATTTTAAATTAAGAAATTTACTTCCATAAAACTCTTGTAAAAAAAACAAAAAAAAAAAGAAAAAGAATTGATTACTTGATACGATTTAGGGGCTCAAATTCTGAAGTTAGGCTCAAGCCTCGCGAAACACATGTGCTCCTAACTAATGGCATATATCGTTCTCTCAATTGCGAGTTCTTCACGACCTCGAGAAGGCGTGGAAGCTTACTAATGCCTTTAATCTGCCACATCATACTCGTACAACTTTGGTGGTGTTGAAGTGGGACGAAATACATACATGTACTCAGAAGGGATACAATAATTTGAATATTTCATTTTATTTATGTTATTATTGTTGATTTTAAATTAAGAAATTTACTTCCATAAAACTCTTGTAAAAAAAATATTTGATTACTTGATACGATTTAAGAGCTCAAATTCTGAAGTTAGGCTCAAGCCTCGCGAAACACAGGTGCTCCTAACTAATGACATATATCGTTCTCTCAGTCGCGAGCTCTTCACAACCTCGAGAAGGCATGGGAGCTTACTAATGCCTTTAATCTGCCACATCATACTCGTTCATCTTTGGTGGTGTTGAAGTGGGACGGAATACATACATGTACTCAGAAGGGAGTCGTCTAATTTTTCCCCAGACGACAGCATTGCCTTCAAGAGTATGACAGAGAATTTCCCCACAAGGCAAGTCGATTTACCCAACAACTATTATATCATGAAAAGGGAAAATAAGTAACATTTGGAAACGTCATGGTAAAAGTGGAAAAGTAAATCAAGTAGTGGAATAGGTCACCCCAATGTCTCTGTTCTCCTTGCTATCAGCAAATTAGAAACGAAGGGCTAGGAAAACGTAGCCCTCTAAACAAACAGATAGCTCGTCTGCTGGATATCTCTTCTTTTGCTCCTTATTTGTGTGAACACGACTGAACTAACGATTGTTTCATAGAACTGCAATGGCATTGGGAAGAAGCAATTGTCTTATTTATCCGCAGGGCACAAAGTACAAAAGATATATGATTGGTAGTGAGGATTCGAGAGCACTAGATTATATTAAGGAAGAAAAATAAGTTAAAATCTTCAGTCCTATCTAACACCGTCTACCAAACATGCACTCAAGATACAGTTTATGCAGACAGCCTTTGCATGGATGCGATCCAATGGGACTGTAAGCATGTTAACTTTGTTACATTGAACTTCTACCTGAATCCAGGCACAGGGACAGCCACAAGTCAATGTGATCTGTGATCTGCTGCCTTACTTTACGAACCGCATCAGGGGAACTGCAATTTTTGGCATCACCTGGGATATGGAAACAACAGAGCCTCATTAAAGATCACATTAGTGCTTTTAAGCTATGGGTTCTATGGAATATGTGGATAGTGAGTAGTAAGTTGTAAAACCTACAATCGTGTGGAATCTGTGGATAAACATAATTTTGACGAGCTTAAATGAAAAATTATGTACTAAATATCTGTGATTTTCAGATTTAGTACTATCTACCACCTTAATACAAAGCATGGCACTTACAAATTGAAAATTGTGAACACTGAAATTTTTTTCTAAAAAGGTACTGAAATAAAAGAAAAAAAAAAATTCAACTTTTCTTTCTGGAAAAGTAAGGCCACCAAATATATTATTAAAGATCATGGCAGTCATATGGCCACTTCAATTATGTAGTTTGTACGAAATTGCGACCTTTAGATATACATACCTTCAGGGACTAAAGGAGATTGGGGGCAGCCTCGCATATCAGTTCCGTGGCCACAGTTATGACATGAGATGAGATATGAAGGCACTGAGACATTGAAAATGAAGTTTCAGTAAACAAGATATGCATCCAAGAAGGCAAATAATAATGGTTATATTATTAGAGTCCCACATTGGCTGGTGATATTTACACAATCCACTTAATAAGGTGAGGGCAATCCTCCCTAACAAGCGATTTTGTTAGGTTGAGTTAGGCTCAATATCCTTCCTAATATAATATCAGAGTATGCCTAGTTTTGCAATGTTGGGTGCACCCAATATCGATTTATTCACAATTGTTTGACATGGTCCACGCTATGCGTGAGGGGGCGTATTAGAGTCCACATTGGCTAGTGATATTTACACGATCCACTTAATAAGGTGAGGACAATCCTCTCATAACAAGCCGATTTTGTTAGATTGAGTTGGCCCAATATCCTTCCTAATATATATTTCTATTGGAGTTGGATTAATTATTCTCGCAATATATTCTTTATGAAGTCAGTGTTAAATAGGTCAATGGTTTATCTTGCCCAGGAGTCTAGTGCCCGAAAGTAGACCTTTTAAGTAGAATGATTATTTATTTCTTTTATTTTTTGTGTTGTTTCAGTTTTGTTACGATTAAAAAAATTAATAATATTTACCACCTTTAATCACACATAAAAAAACAGAAGGGAGAATAGTCATTGTACATGACATCTACAGACAGACACAAGAAGAAAATTTCTAAATACAGTAAATATAGATGGCATACTTCAATTTTCATTTAAGCTTCGTATTTACCTTGACTTTTTTACGTCACATAATACCTTTTAATATGAATCCCCCACGTTCCAATAAGATAATCAAATAAATGAAAAATGTGAGATAAAAAAATTAATTCCAGAAAGTGAATTTTTTTGTCACTAATTATTGGTAATATAATTATTAACTTGAAACATGTAATGGAGTTAGATCTTAGGATATTCTATTAATTCTCAAAGATTGTTAGCTTACTGAATATTGATTATTAGAGGTTTGACTAGTCATGCAAAATTATTTCGTAATTGTTAGTCTAAGACTTACTGTCCGGCGACGACGTCTGTTTCGATGCATGGCGCCAAGGATCTTGTGACCCATTAGTGAAAATTATTTTTGAACCTGCCAATTCATATTCAAAAGCGAGCACCATTTGTGAGTTCATGTTAATTTCGGCAAAACCCAAACGTACACGAAGCAATTAGAGTCTCATAAAATGTATGATTGATCCACTACTAAATGCAATAGACATTATATTTGAGCTGCATTTTTTTTCTCGTATGCAGCATTCCAAGACGAGAAGCGTGTACAAGGGACATAGATAAAACTCTATTTTTAATCCTAATTGGCTGCCAGCATAATACCCTACTTTCTAATGCACATAAAATTTGACTGCTAACTTGTATTAAGGCACAGATTTATGAGTGAGAAAAGAGAATAATAAAATGAAAAGTAGGTAAGGTGCTTCCTCTATTGATAAGTGTATGGATCACTTTGTAAAGCTAATCTTCTGCTTTGAAGTTTGCTCCTTATGTCACCATTTCTAGATTCATAAATGGTCTCAAAGATGAGAATAATATGAGAGATCGGTCCATAGAGAAAGCCTGCTAGCCTTAGAAATTGAAAAATATCTCCACTTTTACCATGTAGATTTTCACCCACCTCTTGATTCTAGACAGCCTTGCCTTAAAACTCTTTGTTAGGTTTCATAATGAATCTCAATCTTCTCTTCCTAGAACAACACTTTTAGTCTAAATCTAGTAAATTTAATATCCCTTCCTCCTCCACATCCCATCCATTTGTTCCTAACTTGTGTCAAAATGCTATCCTAGAGGGCATAGATTACAAATTCCATGCCATTGTTTTTCCCTAGAACGCGCTTATGAATCTAGGAAGATGGTGATCATTTTACCCCCAAAAAGTTTTGAACATGAGGAAGAGAATTTTTGGCTTTACAAGGATGAGGTAGAAGTTGTCTGTCAGTCGAGCTATTGATCTAAAGGCCTAAGAAAAATCAATGTATTTTGAGACGCAGCTGGAATATGAAGAAAACTAAAAAAGAAAAATGGCAGAACACTAGAAATACTTCAGAATTTGTACCAGCAATTTTCGTGCCCCCATAGTATACATTTGTTGCATCAACATCAGGATAAATACCCTCTCCAAAGACATTTTTGCACAGGTCTAAATGGTATCTGCCAATCATAAGTAGTGAGCTTTTAATTCAAGGTTCTTGATAGACTAAGAAAAGAACACTAAAGGCAAACTAGTAAAGAAATGCTACATGAAACCAAGGAAAAAATTGAAACAGAATGAAAACATTAGGATATTGTACCTTGTATCGACCCTTGGAGAGCGAATACTATCATTTGAAGGTGCAACCTGAAAATATGCAACTTCAGTGCAGACTTGGAACCACCATAAGCGATCACCACTATCACCAGTTAATGCAGTTTTCTTCAGATTTTGTTGGTTATACGTTGCGACACTATCACCATAATTCTCCTTCACATATGTGGCATATGCTTTCTGCAGATAAGATTTTTACTAAGCATTAGAAACACAGATAATAATAAACTTCTTGGCTTTGAGAAATTGAACTTGCATTACACACCAAGAATATTCAAGACGGACCCTTTTTTTCACTTCGTAACCCAAAAAAAATAAATAAAAAAAGAGTCAGTCACCATTTGTTTCCTTTATTTAGGAGATTCAATCAGGTATCCTTTTCTTTGTATAGGACTTATTATGGTAAGCCTTTAAAGGACAAGTTATGGTAGGTATCCATGGAAAAAACTACACTAGGTGGTTTTAATTTTCCAATGTTGGTTATTTGTAACCCTATAAAGACAAGAATGATTATACAAATTCTGTATTTCTTTCTGTGCTTCTGTCTTAATCATTTTACTCTATAGTTTCCAACATGTTGTCAGAGCCAGTCACCATTTGCATTATACCAAACCAGTTATGACTACGTCCTCGTGTATTTCGTCAATGTCGTCACTGGTGTAGGTGCGTGTGTACTAAATTGTTATTAAGGTTTCAGCATTTCCTTCCACCATTGCAGAAGCAAAACTGAAGCACCAATTTCTTGCTTCCTCCAAGAACTAGGGCCTCCTCGAGAGCTACAAGAAAATAAACTCCGATACTGTTGGTAGTCCTTGTTGTTACTTCTCGTCTTTTTGCAATTTTATTTGGATCAATTTATTTGTCCTCTTGCAGTTGGTCCTTTTACTTCTTGGATTTTACACTGATTTTAATTTATTGGTGGCCTATATATACCTCAACTGTTAGCGTCTTTAATGCTGATTTTCAAAAGATGTCATGAGGGCCTTTCCCACTTTGTATTTGGGCCATGGGGCGGCTCTTGTTTTCCCTTTTGTGAAACTGGCTTGTCAAGTCAATGAAACCAATAATGAAGTCTTCCTCCCATAGTTGTCATTTTGCAACCAAGGGATGAGCTTCGGTTTTCTCTTGGCTCATTTTTCAAGTATCGAATAGACTTTTAACGCTGCATGACAACACTCTAGTAGAGGGTAACTAGTCTTTTCATGCATTTGATGCAACGTATTGGAGCCTGTTGTCATTTTGCTATTGGACTTCATGCCCTTGATTGTAGCCCTTTTTAGATTTGATAGCAAGAGCCAAAAACTTTCAGCCAATGTAATTGCAATGCACTAGATAGACTATAAATAATTTTAGAAATTCCAACTGATTTTATTTTTCAACTTCTAAAGGTTGATGGAAATATCAATGTATATGTTCAAAGGGAGACAACTAGCTGATATTCAGACTAAAGTCCAAGTTGTTTTTCTTTATGCCCGTCTTCTTGGTCTCTTTGTTTACTTAGAGCTTTTGAGAGGTCAAAGAAAGAACTTAACTGCTGAGTATTCATGGGGTTAGTAGAGAACATGTGAGACCTTAACAACTAGAACACTTGTATGATTGTTAAGGTGGATTAGACTACAATAAAACAATAATATTAAATATGAAAAAGTTAAAACTTTTGTAACTTGTTCTTACAGTATGTTCTAGTAGTGCTTATCAAATATGAAAGTCTGAATAAATCCAAAATAATAACTCTTTAACTGGAATTGAGATTTAGTTGCTCAAATCTTTATTAAACAGTTCACCAGTGTTTCAAGAACTGTTGCATTTTTCATTCTTCAGTTTAAGCCGATATGGACACGGAGTCATAAATAAATCTGAAAAAACGTGAGCATCTATATGGGATCAAAAGGATCCAAATACTTCGAAGAATCATATGATTTAAAAATATAACACTGATGGTGACAGCTAAGGCTTACCACTACGTCTTCTCCAGCTTTCTTTGCTTCAATCAGAGGGATGCACAACTTATCTGGATTTCCATATTGAAACTGGATAATAGCAAAGGGTATAATTACTAATTCAGAATAAAAGGATTTTTATTAACAACAAAAACTGTACATTAACCTACCGCAATAACTGCAGCATCAGCCAGATAATACAGGAAATCGCCATCAATTTTTAGCTGTTAACGATCACATCCGTGTGAAAATTTAGAGTTGCAAATGAGTTTATGGAGAAAGAATGAATAAACACGGTATGAAATAAAAACATGGAGGAACAATGAAAAATATGTTCTCTCAGTATAGAACGTGAAGTCACGTATATGATTATTTATTATCAAGTATTCCGAAAAGATCATTAGCAACAAAAACTGGAGAAAAATGGGTTATTGCCACATGCTGGTTGGAAAATACATATATTACACAAATGAATATTGTGATTATTGTCAGATTAAATCAGTTGGAACAAATATCTTGAGGTAATATTAGGCAAACCGATGCACAACCTTAAACAAGATCAACACCTTTGTAGTCAATATTTCCCATTAGCAACAATTCCATAAATTAAGAAATTCAAAAGAAAAAAAAATCATATGAAATGATGATGACCCGTCTACAATGTTATATTGCCATAGAATGGCAAAATAATTCTGATTTTGCTCCATCGCTCGTCAAATAGGGAGAAAAAAAGATTTATTTCAAGGTCCCTATTCAAGTTCAGAATCTAGACAAGATGGAAGCTTCAATAATTCAAGTGTTCCCTTCCCTTCCAACATGATTTTGATCTGCTGATGGAAAATTGCTGTCATTTAAAACTGTAGCTCGAGTGAATGAAAATCCCATTTATGAAAAGGTAAAGGGTATAAAGTATATTCACTAGATTCGGCACATAATTTCAAGTATTGTCAAAACTATCAAAACCTCATCCCTTTCACCAGTGCATGATCATAGATGCCAGCCAGCAGTGACGTATAGCAGCAAACTACTACTGTACTACATAGTATTTCTGTACGTGAGGTTCTTCTGCTCTCTATAAGTTTGTAATCTAGAACAATTAATGGTTATTTTCTTCAATTCTCTTGACCGGCTATTTATGTACAATATAGTTGTACTTTAAAAAATAAAAAGACGCCATGTACATATTGTAAGGCAATATGCTCATTTTTTTTTTACAAGATTTCAGGTGATTTGCGTTCATCAGTTAGAACATTCATAAAGATTTATTTATTATAAATTATCTCCAAGAAAGGGGTATTGTCCCCTAAATAATCAAAAGGAAATATGGCATCTCCAATCTCAAATCTAATAATCGTGAGATCAGAAGATATGTAAATTTATATACAATAAGTGTGATCAAACATCACAAAAGAAGTCACATTTCATACCTCGGCTGCACCAAACATCGGTTTTACTTCCTTGTCATTAGAAGCTAGCCGTTGATCAACGAGATGTGTAATTTCTTGTAACACAGCTTTACATTCTGGGCCTGCAGATGTACCAATCTGTACAATAAAACCTGGGGTAAGTTGCTTTGATTAACAACAGTCATGATGCAGGAAATTAGAAATGAGCAGCTGATCAAAGACGGGGTTGGGGAGGCACGGATGAAAGGAAACAAGTTTGGCAGCAAATTTAAAGAAGAATTGCTGTAACTTTGCTGAGATTCACAAAATATCTTTCTTGTTTACCTGCTTATCAAATTCTGTGAAGCTGTAAATAGCCTGAACAACGGCAGAACTTGCAAGACTCCCACAAGTAAGATGAGGAAACTTCAATCGGAACCATGCACTAAGAGCACCAGAATATGAAACACCGAAGACAAACCATCGATTTTCGACATTTGATCTGTTGAGCTTTAAATTCAAGGATTCCTATATAAAAGGCCAAAAAAATTATAACAGTATATTAGGAAGGATATTGAGCCTAACTCAACCTAACAAAACTGGCTTGTTAGGGGAGGATTGTCCTCATCTTATTAAGTGGATCGTGTAAATATCACCGGCCAATGTGGGATTCTAATACGCCCCCTCACGCACAGCGTGGACCATGCCAAACAACTGTGAACAAATCGATATTGGGTGCACCCAACATTG
>CAIGRF010051045.1:95186-113177 GCA_903798235.1 Fraxinus ornus
GGGAGGATTGTCCTCATCTTATTAAGTGGATCGTGTAAATATCACCGGCCAATGTGGGATTCTAATACGCCCCCTCACGCACAGCGTGGACCATGCCAAACAACTGTGAACAAATCGATATTGGGTGCACCCAACATTGCAAAATTGGGCCTCCTCTGATAACATATTAGGAAGGATATTTGGTCTAACTCAACCTAACAAAATCGGCTTGTTAGGGGAGGATTACCCTCACCTTATTAAGTGGATCGTGTAAATATCACTGGTCAATGTGAGATTCAAATACAATAATTAAAATTTCAATAAAAAGGTGGAACGATCATGATTAGTTTGGAAAAGGGAAGATGGAAACAGCACTATAATAATTTTTTTTTTATTCATAGACAAGGCTTCAAGCCACTACAGCTACCATCCAAATTGAGAAGCAATATCATGCACACATTTATCGGTACAATGATGCGCCGAACACACATTCGAGCTAATAAATTCATGTGTTGCTAGAAGTATAATATGTAATTGGACATCCGCCAGATTCACTTGAAAAAATCAATGAAAAATTATTTCCCAAACTTAAAAGTTAAAAACAACATCAATCTGGTGCAATAGTTAATCTCTTACAAGTGATTAACTTATTTAATTATTTTAGGGTTGTTGCAAATCAGACCAGAGTACAGCAAACCACAGTGGGTGCTTTTTCTCTGAAAAAATTTGCCCTCCAAAAAACAAAATATCTGTTATGTGAAGATGGAGACGCATTTTAAAATTTTTTGGCAACCTGTCACCAAAGTCCATATAACTGTAAATTGATCTTGGTAAGAAGGTGACAATGTCTGTATGAAAGGGATGACATGGCAGTAAAATACTAACCAGCAATTAAACAATTAAAAAATACATCTCCATTGATTAAATTAAATGTTATGGCTCATTGAGTAAATATTCATAATCAACGACTGATGTATTTTACTAACTTCAACTCCAACTTCTTTCCGCCAGCACCTGGCCATCTTTGACTGGAAAATGAAGTACAACCACATCATTGACCTTGGAAGAATTGCCATTTATTAGGATAACTTCAATGAAAAAATTTAACCGGAATCTGGACTTATATTTTTATAGTTATATGAAACCACGCATAAATATCAAGTTTAGCTAGAAAATGCTGGGATGTTAAAAGATTAACTCCTTAACATTTCAAAACTGTGACACGCATATAAATGGTTGAGAACATTCTTGTTTCATTTCAACATCTGTACTTGTAATTTCACCAATTTAACTTTCAAAGCACAATTTTCATGTCCCTTCTAATTAGAACTCGTGGCTGAAATTTAGACCAATACCCCATCCGTGGTCCAACATGTATCATTTAACATGATTATATTAGCGACAATTAAAACTTCAAGAAAAAAAAATGTCCATCGTAAATCTGTTTCATTCAGAAAAGATTTAGGGAACAAGTGTAATCAATTACTAATATAAAGTTTCCAGCCTTAATTAATAACAACATTGTCCACTCTGAATGAGTGAAAAAGTTAGCAGAAACTTGCCTGATAATATTGGCGGAAAACAGCTAAATCAAAAAGTGCCTGTTTGGATGAAAGATACTTGAGATTCTCCGTGGTCAAGGAATTAAAAGGGGAACTCTTCCCGTAGTACCTATGCTCAAGAGAAACAACAGCAGCTCCGAACTTATTCGCCAAGACCTGTTTAACAATACAAGTCTCAGAAAAACTGACTCATACAGTGGCTAACAAAGGCACTATTAGTTAGATATGTCTAGAAGTTGAAGTCAATATTGTCTTGGTCATACTCTGCATTAATAAAAATCATATTTGCCAAAGTTAATGCATCTGTTGCAAAGTGGTTTTTCTATGTGGGCATCATCAAAATCAGAAATGAAACAAATTCAATAATCATAAGCACAACAAAATGTACTTACTTATTCTAACGATGAGTTTATGTGTGCAGGAATGTAGCATTAAAATGCTCAAACTTAGACAAAAGTACACATTATAGAAGAAAGGAGACTTAAATGAAGGCAATCTTGGGGACCAAAGTAACTAAAGAATCTCACACCATTATTTTTCTAGCAAGGAAGAACTAGAAGCTCCACCTGCAGATTGATTCGCGCACCTCAAATTTGAATTTTGTATCTCAGATCCCTGTTACCGTTAGGATAACGAAAGAGGACAAGACCATATAGATTCCATGTGGATTTAAAGGCTTTAATTTGCCGACAGGGTAGACAAGATTTGTCCTGTATCAAAGACAATTTTACTGTTGTTGTTTATTGAAAGGCTGGCACAGAGATATGGTATGTGCAATTACATGAGATGCTATATAGACTTGCTGTAGGTGATTCAGATCCCAAATTATGAGCTTTAATATTCAATGAGTTAGTATTCATTTCCATTTCAACTTTTGTGCTTGATTGGAAACATATAACGAGCTTCAGAGTTAACGATTAGTTTGGATATATCAAACTTCAAAGCAGGGACATAACTATGTATTTTGTGGATCAATTTTCCTCAAAAGCATCCAAAAAGATTACACTATCGATAAAGGGTAGACATAGCTAGTTGGATATATCAAACTTCAAAGCAGGGACATAACTATGTATTTTGTGGATCAATTTTCCTCAAAAGCATCCAAAAAGATTACACTATCGATAAAGGGTAGACATAGCTAGATGGTACTCTTAAAATTTTAATTGATCGTGGCAATCGCGGCATAAGTAGAGGGAGAGAGGCTGATTAGTTTCAAATTTTGATATATTTATCATTATCCATTTTAAATATTGCAAACCAGAGTTCTGTGGATCACATCTTACTCTTCGATTCCTATAATTAACTTGCAGCTCTTCTTTGATGGAGAGTTATAAATTTAGGCTATTAAGCATCTTGGAAAATAAACTGAAACATCAACTCTCAAATATTTTCTTTGAATTCAATGGAAGGGGGAAAACAAATACAGTTAAATTATCAACTTACGCTGATATAGTCATTAGGTATCCCATTGCATGCAGATTCTCCACATATTTTCAAAAATATTGGCCCATCATGAGTGAAGTGGTCAAGGAACTCATAGTATCGCTGCCCAAATTGACGATGATCCTGCAAATGCCAGTATCAATTAAGATTTATCCATATTGATGAAACTTAAAAAGAAACATACGCAGGCACGCCGGATGATGATAAAATCAATATGCTACATCAAGAAATAGGGTAATTAAGCATAAAAATTACAAATTCCATTAAACATAGAAAGAAAATTAGCCACGACCATTCTTGAAAAATAGAAAAGAATGCCATTATATAATACTGGAATTGCTACTATAAGCTTATAAATAAGCTCAATTTTGATGTCCCGTGTGCTAAAAATTCAACCAAATAAAAAATTAAATGTTTAGACCAAAAAAAAAAAAAAGTAGAAATTAATTACGTAAGGAGAGAAATGATCGAGAGTTTGATTGAACCAGAGTGCTTCAGTGGTCAAATATTTATTGCTATTGGAAGTAGTTTGTCGTAGAAACCGAGGAGATAAAGCGGCAATTGATGAGACAAATAGCATTGATATCAGAAAAGTAATCCACGACGACGCCGATGCCGGTACAGCGAACTTCATGTTGCTCCTAATTGTTTCTCCGGCTTAAAGCTTTGAAAAACCGTCCGACCACGCACTTCAGTTCAATCTGGTAACCTTTAGGAAGGATATTTCGACTCTTTTAATGAACGAACTTATGTCGTGTACTTCTTGAGTTTGACTCGCTTAATCTTACAAACAGGTCTCCGGTTAACTATTTGTGCGTTATACCTGCTGGCAGCGTAAATAAATAGTTATCAAATTTATAAATTTTGCCCCAGTTTGATTGGTCATTCCACTTATCTTTGATTGTTCCGAGTTTTGTCCATTAACTTTATCCAAACATTGGACATTACTCATGGACCTAACATTTGTTTAAGAACTTTAACGAAATTAGTGACGTAGCTAACGGAATGCATGTATAGTGCCCAGTCGAACTATTAACAAATTGTTATGTTTTCGATTGCTCATTAAACTTAAAAAAAAAAAAAATTGATTGCTCACTAAACTTTGAAATTGTCTTCGATTGTTCACTAAACTTTGAAGCGATCGAATTTTGGTTAATAAACTTATAAAAATGATGTTGTTCGTTAAAAAATGTGTATTGCAAACTCAAAGATTGCATAAAATGGATAAATAAATCCTATTTGTCGATTGCACGAGTACTGTTTACTCAATTATACAATAGTTAAATTTAATTCTTAATATATTTTTATAGAATTTTGAGCTATTTTCATCATTTGAAAATATACAATCCATTTGATCAAATTTATTACGTGTTTTATCGCAAAATTCATTTAAAATTTATTGTGTATTTCATTACAAAAATTCTAATTTTAATTAATTTGTCTGTTTCATTGCAAAATTCATTTAATTAAATTTATTATAGGTTTCATTGAAAATTTCAAATTCTATTTAGTTTTAACAACGAAACACGCAATAAACTTGAATTTTTCAAATGATCAAAATAACTTAAAAGTTTATAAATATGTTAAAATTAAATTTAACTATTGTGTAATTGAATAATCATTTCTCGGGATTAACAAATCGAACTCGTTTATCCGCATTATTATTTTTACGCAACCCATGCGCGCTTATGGTTCACATTTTTTAACGAACAACAAATCAGGTTATTTTTATAAGTTTAGTGGCCAAATTTCGACCACTTCAAAGTTCAGTGAACAATCGAATACATTTTTTAGAATTTAGTGGGCAATCGAAGATTTTTTTAAAAGTTTAGTGAGTAGTCGAAAACATGATAATTTATTAACGGTGTGACGGGTGTCACATTTACATTTCATTAGCCACATCATTAATTTCATTAAAAGGTTTGGAACGGATGTTAGTCGATGAGTAACATTCAACGTTTTGATAAGTTTAGTGGTCAAAACTAAACATTTTAAAATTCAGTGAGCAATCGAAAATACAGACATAAATTCAGTGACCATTGGGACAATTAACTCTAGTTTGATAGAAATTAAATCTAGATTCTGATTTACATTAAAGTCAACAATTAATTTCAATTGCACATTTCATGAGATTCACAAATTTTCAACTACATATTTCATTCGCTTTTATCAAACTATAAAAAAAATATTTTTAATTCACACTAAACAAGGGTTTTATTTCAATTAAGATACTTTTATTTCAGTCAAGACATGTGACGTGGCAATAGAAATTTACTTGGAATGGTGAAAAAGAGCTATGTTGTCTATATAAAGCAACATGAGTAGTCGTTGTATGTGACAACTTATTATTTAAGGTATTATTTTGTTATTTGAGGCAACAAAATTACATGAAATAACAAGCCATCACGTAAAATGATTAATGCAATCGCTAACTATAAATAACATTATTTGTGCAAAATATTTGTAAAATTTTTGCCTATGATCAATGCAATTTCTTCTTATATCACTTCATCTCCATTCTTTGGACGATGAGTTACACTTCCATTTAAGCAAAAATCAACGTAGTTTTAGCGGGTTTTTAGGTTCCATCAAGGAAGGCTGACAGGGTTTGGATTCTTCAATCATATTTAAAATCAAACTCACAAGAATAGAGGAATGAGAGCATAAACTCGATCTCTAAGAAGCAAAACAATGCAACATATGGAAACATGAAATAAATTAGAAAGTACTACTTTATATACAAAAAAAAAAAGAAAGAAAGAGTGAGGCATGTACTACTTCTAATACTAGGCAGTCCATATTTGTTAATTTGTACAAGAGCTCGAAGTTGTCGTTGGAGATTAAGAGGTCTATACTCCTGATAATGGCGCTAGTCCCAATTCTCCTATGCAACTGAATCGGCATCGAGATTCTCCTCATGGTAAGTTTAAGAAGTAGTATTACGGTCAAAAGACTTGTATGATCTGTCTGATAATTATCTCAATCTCCCATGGTCATCCATTCCTAGTAATGTAGTGATCGGTCAAAAACGCGTACGCTACCACTCAAATGTTTGTTAATCCAAGTGTTGATCAAGTAAAATCCCATCCAAGATAACATGTAACTCATCCTCCAGATAAGGAAGTCTCCATACGATGACGATAAGGCCCCTGATATAGCGTCATTGGTCATCAAATAATGTCCCCAACACTAGCAAATTTATCCTTGACGCATCTATTGATGTTGATTTTATAAGATCCCACAGGTGTAAAACACCAAAGAAGGAATATAGGGATGCTAGGGAAGGAAGAGTTGAAAAAAAAAACCAAAAAGTGAAGTGATAGTCAAGTCTTCGCGCTAATAAACATGTTGTAATGAACGACCCATTTGGAGAAATGAAATCATGCGGTAGACTCTTCAAATGATCAATCTAAACTCTATGTGTATCTTCACGTGCTTTGCATCATTCTTCTTCTTCCATAAGAACTAAAATATCAACTAGAAATGGTAGTGGAAATATGTATATTTTGAAGTTTGAACAAACTGGGTCAAATATCTCCATCTCTATAGTGACGACATATGCCTTGTGCCTAATAATTCTCTTACGTAATGGCTGCTTTGAGAAAGCCTAAAACATCTTATCCCTCACAAATTTATATCATGTCCTTAGGATTCGAACTCAAATCTCTATTCAAGAGGGGCGAGATAGGTTGAACTCTTCCAAAACAGACATTACATAATAAAACAGTCGAGCACAAGGCCTGGGTATCACAAAAAATGCGTCAATTGACACCATAATTCAACTTAAGTCATTCATATGCTGAGGTTTGAGGGGTAAGATGGGATTAGACTCTTTCAAAGCGATAGTATGTATGATATAACAACTTGGGCACAAGTCCAAGTCGATACATCTAAAATCAAGGTCTAATCCCCTTACCTAATTTCATAGATATCTGAAAGACATTTCCCAAACGATGTCATACCTAATAAAAAAATGGTGTTGCCCTTGAAAATATTTGTACTAGTCTCAATCTTTGAACAACACTGAAAAGAAGAGGCCGCGTGACAATTAATCCTTCTTTGAATGACCACATCTACCGGCATCAAATCATGTTACAGTCTCCAGTAGAAGAAAGAAATTGTCATATGTATGATGGAGCTCCACATCAGCTAATATGAATCCTGAGATTGCCAACTAGAATAGACTAATTCCCAAGCCAACTTGGTAGCAAAGCTACTATCTCGTGTATCCCTCTAAATAGCTCGATCTATGACATTTGCACATAGAAGTATAGCCCCAATCTGTTCAATCATAGATGGTGGAAGAGCATGTAATAATCGTCCAATATTCCATCTCGTGTCATCATAAAAGTATTGCACCTCAATAGATGTGTATTACAGGCATGGAAATAAAGATGTCAAAGTAGCCTCGTTCATCAAACAATCACGTTGAAGAAAAAATGTCCTGCTCCAAAGTGCCACAGAATGTAAAGCTCAGCCCATGGTCCAAAGTAAAGCTCAATATGAAATTGTTGCTAGCAAGGATGAGTCCCCGTGCAATATTTCTCTATAAATGAAAAAGCCACAAAAGTGCCAAATCCTTCGAAAAAATGGGGCTCAAACAAACCTTTACTAAAATTAGATTTTTAATAAATTTCGACAGAAGTTGATGAAATATATTGAGTCTGTTTTGAAAGAACGTATTTTTGAATAGTAAATTGATGGAGAATGTATGGTTGAAAAAGAAGGAAAATTTATTAATTAAATGGAAAATACTATTTTATTGAAGAACGTGTGGTTAAAAATGAGTAGAAAAATAAAAATGAAAATTTTAATGTGTAACAAATATGAACATTATTGAAAAGTTGTCAATCCATAAACAACATGTTTAATTTTCATTAATTTCAAAATATGTTTTCTTTTTCTTCCTTTTCAACTATACATTTTTCAATAAAATAATATTACACGTAAATTCAAAAAAATTCTTTATTTTCTAACTACACATTTTTCATGAAATCACTGTTCTAAAATGTATTTTGCCAAAAGAATGGGGATCAAATAAGTCCAAAAGTTGAGATTTTAATTGGATCTGTGGCTTAAAATCAGTCCCTTCCGTCTTGTCATTGTCACTGGCTGGAGTTAAGGGCAATTTTGGGATTCTCTATCTCGAAGAAATTGCGAGATACCGCTTATTGCTGTTGAGCCGGGCTGCCCTAATATTTTTTTGTACCATTTTATTTTGATTTGCGTTTTCACTGTCAGGTCTAAATGAGGAAATGCTGATTTTGAGTATGATATATCCGGTAGTTGCTAATGCTATGCATAGTTTTTTGATTACTACAGTTGCAGGTAAAAGTCAATTCATCTCTGAACGAGCTATTTTACAATCATTTAGTATTTATTTTTGTTTACGGGTTCCATTAATCTGAATCTTAAAATTGTTAATTATATAAATTTCAGCTGTTATTTTTCAAGCACTCGGAGCTGCTTCAGTTATTGTGCCGAGCACCAGTTGTTACGTCCTCGATAATTCCAGCTACATTCATGATTTTGTATCCTTTAGGATGAAATATTGCATTTTAAATTAACTTGACAGCGTATCTCTTGCAAAAAAATAATTAGGGGTAAAAGGCCAACAGGTAGTTACTTTAACATAAGTTGAACTCTTGTTAATGTTATTTCACTCCTGTCAAATATGATTTATTTATCTATTTGGGTGGGGTTTGGCGGTGGGTGGGTGGGTGTATAGGAGCTTTATCTTGCAAGTTGGTACGAGAATAATTTCTTGATCTTGGAATGTTAACTAGAAATAATGGCACTGGAATTTGCATTTTTCTGTTTAAAGAATATGAATTCTCCTGGTAGAATTTAAGTTTTGAACTTGTTTTCTCTCAAGTCTTTGCCCAGAGTAGCTGGATTGGACATCATTTTGAGTACGAAGGAAATGAGGTAATGTTGCGTATGAAAATCAAGCATTAGAACTTTTTGAAGTTTCAGGTATAGACCAGATGTAATGCTCCTAGATAAATGTATTAAGGCCTAAAGTTTTCTATCTCTATATTTGTGCAGAACGCTGATTTAGCTTTACGATTTTGTAAAGACGTGGAGGCTAGATCGCAGATGGTAACTTAGCCCATGGTTTTCTTTACTTATCAGTATATTATTCACATGTAGACATGAAGATTGTTTCCATTCAATTTTGGATTGTGGAAAAGCAATACATTCTTATTTTCCCTGGAATTGCTGCTCTTTAATGTAACCAACTTACAATTTAATTTTGGATCAAATGGGATACCTAATATGCTGCCTCCAGAGATTCATTTTTATAGCTAATTTAATAGCGTCGAGGAGTTGGTAGCTCGTACAAAGCAAAACCAGGTGATCTCATATATCATATATGTGGGGCATAACACTAGTATTTTTAGATTGTGCTCAATTCTTTTCTTGTTGTTTCCGTAGAAAAGACTATTAAATGGGTGACCTGTTTGAATGACGAGAAATCTTCAATGCCATCTCGTAATTGCATCATCATGATTATGAATAGCGTAATCATTCGAACCCCAAGAACCTAACGTTGTGACTTTGTGGCCTTTGTATATATATGCCTGATATAAGTTGTGATGGAAATTGAGAGTCAGATATTGTTTTAAGACAACTCTAAAAAAAAAATTAAAAAAAAGATAAAAGTAAAGGTTTTACTTCGATCTATTTCCCTGCCATTATACCTGTCTTACTTTTGATTCTACTTATCCACAAATAAGCAAGATATTTAGGTGAGTCTGTAGGACAAATGATTGAGATTCTCCATCTTGATCAATGATAACAGTAAAAACGGAAGACAATAAATTATGATGGTGGTCGGATTGTGAGAGCTAGAATAATGCAGTTTATTTAAAAGATTCTCTACACTTTGACATAGTAACAACAGAAAAAGGCGGTGATTATTTGCTCAATTCTACATATAAACCTAGCGAAAAATCACATTTTAATTTCATGAACCAGATAACAGAGACTCATATTTAAAAATCTTCAAGCAAACCCATGAATTCAAACAACATTTTAGCTTAAGTTGACATGCTTGGTTATGTATTTACATACCTCTATTTTCTGTGCCTTTCAAATTTATTGGTGTTCACATCGATAATTTGTGATGCAAATTGTTTTTCATGTGATTGTGGACTGATAGGGTTATGTCGATTTTGGAAGATTTGATAGGTTCAATTATTTTGCTGCCAGTTCTGGACATGCCAACTTTGTTCAAGTAAGTCTGATAGCCTATTTTAAATTATCAAATTTATTTTTATAAGCTAAAACAAGTTAGACTTGACAGGTGTTTGGGGTAGGCAAGTTATACAAGATTTCCTTTCAAACTTCTAGATAATTATGGGCCTTCCATCACATCGTTCACATTCCGTTGAAAAATTTTTCTCTTTGTATGTAAGTGCATCTTCTTATTATCTTCATCCATCCCACTCTCTCTACTGGTCACCTTTGGTTGCCAGGGAAGGATGTGGTCTCAGGAGATCAGAGGGGATTGAAAAATTTCTCTTTTTGTGTATTTGGTTAAGAGATAAAAGCCAACAAATGGACTCCTTAGTTGTCAGCAAAATTAAGTAATGTAGGTGTAGGATATGCTAATTATTCGAATGAGAGATGGCGGCCAAAATGATTAACTGGTGTCTGGTGATGAAGGCCTAACCTTGAGGCTTGAACCATTGAATTCTATAGATATTAATTCGGTGTGAGATTTCAAATATATTAAAACCAAAACCTTGGTAATGACGTGAAGGATTTGAGAATTGACTTATTCACAGTTTGAAATACGTTATAAACATTGTTCCATCGTTTTATCTCTGTGTTGGAAAATTGACCAACTCAGATTGTGAATTATAAATTCTGTTAATATGATCTTTAGCACCAATATGTGAAATTTGAGTGGGTGTTCACTTCTCAAACTATATGCTGGAAAAGAGATCACGAATTCAAGGAAATTCACATATTTGGCAAAAAAGTATATAACAGATAATAAAAGTTTGAGTGAACAATTTTTCTGCTGCAACTTTAAATCAAGAGTAAGTAAATTTTAAGTAATGGCAATTGTATTAGACTAGGTTACTAGTTATCTTGTACAATCCTAATTGTGTCAGATTATTATGTTGTATAGTTCCAATTGTATTTGACTACGTTACTAATTATCTTGTACAGTTTCAACTGTATTAGCCTATGTTACTAGTTTCCTAGTGCCACTTGGCATCTTGTATCTCTACATACAGCTACATATTCATTCAGTGAGCAATACTTCGAGTTACCAAACACATTACTTTTCTGCTCCTAAACAAGATCCTACGAAGGATGTTTAAGCTGAGACAAAGTGGGAGAATTATAGTCATACCTAGTTCTGTTATGCATTCACAGAGTGCCGACTAATCACAGATTTGAGCACTTGCAAAACGAAATTAATGATGGCTTCTTAAATGACAAAATCCACCAGGTCAATGGGCTTGCACGAAGAGATATCAGATGAGTAAAGCGTCCCCAAGGTGAAACCATAATAAGAAAAAAAGAAAACGTCGTCAGGCTGGTTACCATTTTCCAAATTACCATGTTAAATAAGAGCATGATTATAGATGCAATTGCCATAGCAATACAAATAGAAGGCCCATGAATCGAAAATATGTTAAAATATCATTCAAGGGAGCTTAAAATTGAAGAACATAACACATTGGCACTTAAAAATGTAGGTTTGATTGAAAGATTCTCGTGCCAACTATATCACCTAGAATAGCATCTTGAACATAAAAAATTTCTAATCGCCATTCAGTGTCCAAATCATTCAATGTGGAGTTTCATCAATATAGATATAGGTTTAGATAGTATTTCTGCAACTGTCACAAATAATAGCTTCTTGATTACATATACATTCTAATGCTCACCACTACAGTAAAGCTCATTCAACTTTACCTGAGAAATGAACAAGTTAAGCTGAGCACTTGACCCAACCAATTATCCCACCAAAGGTACCAGAGCCAAGGAAGAAATGGTTCCCCTTCATCTATAATGTGCACTAACATCTTCAGAATATGTGATTCTCCTCGTTTAAAACATTAGAAAATGCTGTTTACTTGGCAAAATTCCGTTTTCTTTATTACATAAACGACCTGTATATCAATTTTGTTGAGTGAAATACACAAATCTTGTAGTTCTTCTATTAATTATCTGATGTTTTGCATTAAAAGTTAGTTTGTTCGAACATGAAAGTTGCCTCTTTATGCTTTTTTTGTATCCTAGTTGTTCCGTTCTTGAATTGGTGGTCTTGTCATGTAAATTTGCCGATGAATAAGTAAATAATCACACCCGTGGAATGTTATATGTTTTTGTGCCTACAAGCAATAATCTGAAAGCTTTAATATTTCTCTTTTTTTTTTTTTTTATCAAAAACTCATGTTCTAATTTGCTGAAATGAATGCTATGGTAGTGTTCTTAAAGCTGTCCCATTCAAAGTTATGGGGCAGTATTGAATCTTCCCTAAAGCTGGAGAGTTTGAGTTTCCAGCATTAACAATGGTACTGGGATGATGAGAAAATTTATTTAACCATATTGCTTAAGGTCTTATAAAAGTAATAGTCGGTTTACCAGCAAAGCTTGTAATATGACACGTGAACAACCTAACACTAATTTACATAATTTTTTACACGTCCAGGAATACTACAATGGTGACCTGGTGAAATGCGAGGAGAGTTTTGATAAATTGGGACGAACATCTCAGGTATGTTGTACGATGGCCGTTTTCTTTGCACTTTCTCAGTCTTGCGGGTACTTGTTTTGTTTTGTTTTACTCTCAATTCTGAAACTATTTTAGAAAAGTGACGTGGAAGAATTGATTCAGAACTTTGTACGCTTGATCACATTATCATGTTATGTATACCATATTATTAAAACTTTAAGTTATGAGAAAAGTAAAAATGGAATACACGGCCACACACACATTTCAGTAATAATATGTCAAATTAAACTAATTTCTTTGAGTTTTCAGGTAAACATCATTTGTGGAGATTGTCCAAATGGGCAATGTAAAGGTATGTGATGCTTCATTTTTAAATGTGGATCGAATTTATATGTGCTTAGCAAATACCCAATGGTTGTCATTTTGAATATAATAGCCTAATTGTCCGTTTTGTGTGCATTGTAATATGGGATTTGTGATGTTTTATTCCTCGTAACCAGTCAATCAGAATGATAAATCTGATACACTTTTGTGGGGTGGTTATCAAATTGAAGTTGGGATCATGGTGCTCTCTGTCTCTCTCATATTATAAGTACAGCTAATCCAATCTTAAATATTTGAAAAGGTGAACTTAATAATTTTGCTTGTAAGTGTACTTTATAATATGTTTTTTATGATTAGTGCCGAATTTGTTATTTGTGATTTTGTTTTCTTGGGCTGTATCATTTTGTGGCATGAGTATCTATTCCCAGTATATTACTTCTATTTGATTGTTTCAGGTGGTGGATGCATCTGCAACGTAACATATGAATCCACGTGCAGGTTTGCATTTATAGTTAGGCTTTCTGCTATTTCTCCTATCCCGTATAATAATGAAGCCTCTTAAGTCTTAATTATGTAATGTATGAATGCCTGTAACATTTAGTTGATTATATGTTCAACTTTGTAAATTATACCACTGTTCTACCTTCTTACCAGAGTCCTTGTCGATCTTGCCATGCAATGTGAGAAGCCAGGTCTACGAGTTTTTGAAGGCTTTACAGTCGGCTTCAATCCACGGTCAATGGAAATCGTAAAATACTTTAGTTACCCTTGCTAACAACTTGTGGGTGCGTAATCAATGATTTGATGGATTCCCTTCAATTTGTAGGTTTATAATGGCTTGACTCAAGTTGGTTATGACAAGGCTTATAATGAATTCAGGTACAAGATTTATTTTTCTCTGAGAATTTTGTGCTCAAAAGAAACTGAAAAAATCATTTAAGGGCTACTGAAAAAATTCCATCCTTCTAGTAATTAATCGAGATGTCATTGTATATACTTGCCTCGTTATTTACTGCAGTAAACTTCCATTCCTCTGGCCAGCTTGTGTTGTCACTTTATTTCTTTGCTTTTATGGAGAGACATCAATATCTAGGACATTTTTGCACATAAAATCAATGCCTTGAACATCCTCACTAGCTTAAAGTATGAAATAGAAGTTTTAGTAGAAAATATTTGGAAAACGGAACACGTGATAACTGATAAGTTGACTCTGAGCTATTTTATTAAGTTAAAATTCATCTTTAATTGAAAAATCGAAGAAATGTCTCTTCCTTAGGACGTGGGTGGGGGTGATAAGATGATATTCATTTACCGGACTTGCTAAGATGGAGTGTAGGACAATTATTGCACGATAGGGAGTAATTTGTATTTATGGTACAAAACATATTTGTCCACTTTCATATGAATTCCTTATTTATCACTATCTATTTTGCTACATACATTAACCTTATGTTGATGCTTAGAAGTTATGCAAAATTAGTTTTAATCAACTTTTTTCTCATTGGTGGTGCAGCTTCACAACTGAGCAAATGCATTTAACTCTTTATATGACTGCAGTTGCTTCCCTTTCTGGTTTAGTACGAAAACCAACAATCAAGGTTCTTACTTTTTAAAATCCTTTGTGTTAGTACGAGCTAGAAAGACATAATTGTTTGATTTGGTTCTGTATGACTAGTATTTTTTTTAACACCTTTTCCAGATTTCCCCTGAAGAAGGATTGGAGGTAAAATTGTCAGGCTCGGGAGCAAATGGCAGCCCGCCGACAACTTTATCACCCACGACGATACTTGTGGATTGGAGATGTAAATAGCTTCAACAATTATGTCTAATAATATAATTTATCCTTTAACAGAGTGGTTATCTATTCTTACTGACTGCTATCTATAAGCTTCTGCTTATCGCTTTGCAGGTGAAAAAGCTCGTGATATTCTTTATGAAGTTGAATTTACTATTCCGATAGAGAATTATGATCCGATTCAGTTTACCCTTGCAAAGAGTTGTGGTAAGTGTCAGGCGGTTATTGTTCGGTTTCTCTTCCACACTTTGTTTATCTCATCTCTTGCACCAACCCATGCACCGAAAAGAGCATTGGATGCTCCTGGTCGATTGGAGTAATGCCAAAAGATTCTGCTCCCTTGACTCGAGGAACTAAAAATTAACACCACAATATTTGGATTACTTTGACCCCAAATTTGATTTCCTTGACCTTAGACTAAAAATTAACTCGAGGAACTAAAAATTAACAACAATATTTGGATTACTTTGACCCCAAATTTGATTTCCATGACCTTAGACTAAAAATTAACTAAAGCAGTTGTATCTCAATTCTCAACTACCTTCCTTCTCAAGCCCTGTTCAATTCTTTATGTTTTGGGTTTGATCTTCTTGTCTATCTTGATGGTCCCTCCCATGTCTACTATTTATTGTTGTGTCCACTGACATTTTATAGCTGAATCTTCCCACACTTCTTGGATGCACTGGGATCAACTCATTATTCACGCCAATCTTACTTCTTTGGCTAAAATCACCATTCCAATTGTTTCCTCCACTAAGATTTGCAGAAATGTATTATAAGAAATGGTCCTCTCCCGTGATTTATTTCAATGGCAAACTGTCCTTGTTGGTTTGGTACCTTCTTTCTTTACACAAATGTAATCTTGTTTTATACTCCAGTGTATTGAGAAGATATTGTGAAAACAGATGTTAAATCTGAAAAGATGTATTCTTGCATTTTGTTTTTCTCCTCACAGTCTATATCTTGCCACACAACATTCCACTGCAGAAACTGTCACTCTCCTGTAGCTTATCTGGGCAAGATTGGGCATTAATCTTCCTTTTGGTTGTATCACATCTTTTTAAAGTTAGGAAAACCACATAAAGTAGTAGTTGTGCCTTTCCATCCTGGTTCTGTTTGAATAAGTTTAAGATTCTGCAACAGCAGTCAATGCTCTTTGTGGAAAGTGAATTCAACAATTTATATCCTGCTATCATGAAATATACTTGAGAACGAGTCAGGTCTTAGAATATCTCTCTAGTAACTTCCTCTCAGCTAAATGGTAACTGTGCAAATAATATCAACTAGCCCTTGACTTCCTGAAATGTGTTTCTGATAATTGCTCTTGTACAAGTCCATTACTGCTTAACGTGTTGAAAATTATTTGTAACTTGTGCAGAATACAGGCAAATTGAAGGTGGAGAATCTACAAGAGGATGGGCTATATTTGGGATCATATCTTGTGTGTATGTCAAACTTATGCCTCTGAATTCTTTTATCTTATGTGTTCCAAGCGTCCAATCCTGAGTTCATTGGCATCACATGTCATTTTGCGAAGCATTCAAATTTCAAATGCTTTTGATATTATTTGCCATACAAGTTGAGAATGTTCAATGTGTGCAAGAATAGTATTATACATATCCCGCTACTAAATTTTATTACTTGTGGCTCGTTTTCTTATTGGAATCTCATGGAACAGATTCATTGTCGGATTTACACTGTTCTGCTGTGGAGGGTTTATTTATAAGACGCGAATGGAAAGCCAGGTAGATTTTATTTGCATCTCGTTATTGGCCTTAATAGTTTTATTTATTTATTATTTTTTTTCATGGATATAAAATCTCTTTTGCAAAATTGTAAAATATCTAATATCATATGCAGCGTGGGCTTGATGCACTTCCGGGAATGTCAATAATATCGGCATGTCTGGAAACTGTAAGTAGAGTTCCCTGTCATTTAGCGGTTTTCTGATTTTGGGATTCTTCAAGCTAGTTGATAAAGGAAGGGGAGGGTCTCTGTAGGAGCACCACTCCTCAATTCAAGGGAAAATTTAGCCAAAAAAAGGATAAAAATTAAAAGAACATTTAGGCAATAATGATTATAAGAGCCATATTCACCATTACTTGTTAAATTTCCACTGATGTTACTGGGAGGGATTGGTTGAGTGTAAACTTAACACTTCATTTTATTTGCATAATATGGTTGTAAATCCAAGAATTTTACCTCAATTCTGGGAATTAATGCCAGCAGAGGAGAAGATGCTGATTAAGAAGTGGTCGAACTCCTATTTTTTCGACTTGTAAAACTTATTCTCAAGTCTCCTGATCTTTTCGAATATTGTATTTGAAGGCTCACATTTTCAGTCATCTCATTTACCCTCCTATCTCGGAATGCACTGTGAAAATTCTCTTTCTAAACTGAAACTATGCAGGTGAGTGGAGGAGGGCACAACTATGCACGACCAGGAGATGCTAATAGTCCTTTTGTGAATCAAGCATCATGGGAACGTCCACCAAGTTCTTCGACTCAAGGATCAACAAGAACAGGTGACAGAACGTATGGATCAATTTGATCTGAATGTGCCTGCTTGACTGCTCTGCCCTATTGTGTCTGCTGAAGAGAAGTATCCACAACCATTGCAAGTAAAAACTTTTATCATTCGAAAATGAAATCAAGAGAAAAGGTGATTGGAGGCTGCATTTTGCTCGTGTTACCAATTCGTGTTTTGCTTCCATTTCATCAACAGCCCAAGTAGGTATTTGTTTTTTAATTTTTCGTTCGTGGCTGGTCAACACTTGCAGATGCATAACATTAGCTATAATGGTTTGTGCTCTTGTAGCATGTTTGGTATGTTCGACTAGACAACAGTGAACATAATTAAGGAATAATGAGTCCAGTCTATTCTAATCTAGTCTAGTTGGGTATGTAGACTTGTATTTCTCAGTCTATACATTTCTGATTATTATGAATGATGGTTGACCCACTACTGCCGCTCATATGCATGTAGGCAGATAACAAAGCAATACGTCCCATTATGCAACTGTGAGGGCTCATGGATACTCATTTATATCCTTGAGGGGGACGATATTTCAAGTAGAAGCCCTATTGTTGTATTAATTTAGCTACCAACTTGCAACATATTAAGCAGTGTTCTAAAATGCGTAATGCGTTGTGATGCGTCAAGGTCGAGAATCAAGAATCATAAG